>CAIGQW010052715.1:25888-53007 GCA_903798125.1 Danio choprae
ATATATATATATATATATATATATATATATATATATATATATTGGTGTAACTAGAGACCTGTCCAAATAGTCCAACATGCATAAAAAAAACTAAACTTTCGAAATATTACAGGATCAACCAGGGACCAATATTTACATGAATAAAGAGAGGGACCAGACTAGAACACTTTGAAAAAGGCACTTTGACAAAGAAACAAAGCCGATCCCTTACTTTCCTGAAGACATAAAACACACACGCGTGCACACACACATTCATCAGCCTCTCATACTGCAGGTTGTGGACTCACCCAGTCACAACGACCACAAAGTCCATTATGTTCCAGCCGTTGCGAAGGTAAGAGTCTTTGTGAAACACGAAGCCCAAGGCGATGATCTTAATGCCGGCCTCGAAACAGAATATTCCGATAAAGTAGGGCTCTGTGTCGTCCTGCAGGAAGAAAGAGCAGAAAGTAGGATAACTTGTGTGCTTTTTGTGTGCTTGAAAGAAGAGTGCATCTATTGATGCATGCAAGAAAGATAGAAAGCAGAATATAGGTTGAAGCTTTTTTTGCATGATGGACATTATAGTTGGAATAGGTCAAGATGCATGGGTTCCTTCTGTCATAAAGAGGACGAAGATGTGACATTATGTAAAAAAATAAATAAATAAATATCATCCAATGTCAGTGCATTAATTAATAATAATTTTGTTTCCTTACTAAATAAAAACAAATCCTACAGTAGAATCCTACCTAGAACTGTACTTATATAACAATAGTCACGTTTTTATTCAAAAATATCATTCTCAAATTACGCTTGACAGTTAAACACAACATTAAATCAAAAACGAAAGCTATTTTAATACAATGTTTAAATAGAAATGATCAAATATTTGATTTTAAAGTGCTTTATTATTCAGTTAGCACCACTAAATTTTCCCATCCCATCAAATAAATAAATGAATAAATTACGATTTAAAGTAATTTCTTTAAAAAAATAAACCAAAGAAACTAACAAACAAAGGTAATTTATAGAACAACGATAATGGTAACATTAATGGTAACAAATAGAAAATGTTTCAATAATACTCCAAAAAAGTTTCAATGACGTTTCAATCTTACAAACACAAAAATAGCAAAAATAAATAAAATAATTATATGCAAAAAAGGAAAAAGTTAATAACAAAAATAAATACTTAAAGGGACAGTTCACCCAAAAAAGTAAATGACCTTATTTATTCTCCTTTATGAGTTTCTTTCTTCTGTTGAACACAAAAGAAGATATTTCGAAGAATGCTGGTGGCTGGCACCCATAAATATCCATAGTTTTTCACTAGTGGAAGTCAGTGGGCGCCAGCTACCAGCATGCTTTAAAATATCGTCTTTTGTGCTCAACAGAAAAAAAAAAACTCAAATAAGTTTCGAAAAAGTGAAGGGTGAGTAAAAGAATGGCAAAATGTACATTTCTGAGTAAACAAATACCCTTAAATAATGATTTATTTCATTTTAAATGGTCTCGTATGCTATTAGCACTACTGAACAAGTGAGCATTCCATCTGAAGGAGAAAAAATATACATCAAATCAAGTGAAACTGGACAAAATATAGCAAGCACAAGTAATGAAATCTGTTAGAAGAATGTACTTAAAGAGATTCAGTCCAGGGTACAGCATGTCGCATTGCTTTTGAACTCATTCCCATTAATGTCAGCAGAGCCCTACGGCTCTTCAGGCACTTACACCGGACTAACCTCTCCAGAGCTCTGCTCCCACAAATCCCTCCCACTTTATGAGTGCAATTATCATCCCTGCTCGCAAACAAGTCTTCTTATTGCCCTCTTTTAGATCCAAACCTTATCCTCGCAATATAAATGTTTATGGCAGGCTTCAATAACAGCAGCATGATATCGTTTTTATGATTATAGTTTGGTACAGCAAGGAAAACGCCACACTGTTCAATCTTTCTGCTGTCTGTACAAATAACTCTCCCTTCGGAAATACAATTCCACTAGCAATCAGAAACAATAATAATAATTTAAAAAAACAAATTTTATCTTGAAAACTCCATTAAGGAGCCTAAAGCACTGTTGTATATTTCCTCAATGATAGTCTAATTATCCAGACAGCACCTGTCGTGTTGTCTCTATGAAATCACTTGGCAAAAATGTGCTTTTGGGAGCAGATGTGCGAGACGGATGATTTATGAGAGCGGAGAAATGAGTGAGTATGGCTGCAGACAGCAAATTTCAATCTATTATGTATAGATCCAAAGAGTGTATTAATAATGAACATCCTCGTCTGCGGTGTATGGGTATCAAGGGGAAGTTTAAGCTCGGCAACAGGTTGGGAACTGGTTGCGTCGCAGCGTTAACCAAACAAGCTGTTGATCAGTTTGACAGGTTGAGGTTAAAGCTCTGCTACACAGGGAACAATAAAGACTGAAAAATGAAACTCTTCATTTAAGAAGTATCCAAACCCGGGATCAATTGCTGGGTGTTAAAGGCATAGTTTGTCCAAATACGAAAATGTACAGTTAATTTACTCTGCCTAAGATTTTTAGCTGAATCTGTGGGGCTTGGTGATTTTTATAATGCAAGTCAATGGTAACCTATGAGTGCAAGATTCTGGTCTGATTCTGAATCGATTCTAAACATTTCAGAATTGATTCTGTATTCACATTAGATTGTGACGATGTGGGTCTATGTGAATATGAGCTAGAAATAGAAAAATAATAAGCACTGACAGCCAAATGTACGCATGTAGGTTAAGAATCGTTTGGGAATCGAACCGTGACTCCTGAAATCAGAATTGGATCGTGAAGTCCCTAAAGATTTCCACCCCTAATAGATATGCACAAAAAAAACTAATCGGTAACACTTTACTTGAAGGGGTGTTCATAATACTGTTATTAAACCTTTATAATCATGGCCAGACACTTGTCATGAATGTGAATGAGATTTTATGCACGCTTATAACAACTGCCATTAAGTGTCATTTGCTCAGTTATGACATCTTACATGCAAAGATAACATTGTTTGACATGACAACTTGACATAAATACATCACAGCCTGTTTTTGCCTTTGTCGTGACAACTTAACATTACCAAAACTTGTCAGAAATCTGTCAAAAATATATAAACATTATAAACATGTCATGAATTGTTTTTAGCTCAACTACAGTGGTACAAGCTAAATTTGTCATTAAACATTAATTATTCGACAGTAATGACATTTTAGTGACAAATACAGTTAGTTCCACTGAAAACGTGATCAGAAAAATATTAGTGACACAACAATGTCATCTTTCCATTTAAAATGACATAACTGAGCAAATGACATTTAATAACAGTTGTCATAAGCAGGCATAAAATCCCATTAACATTCATGACAGTCTTATGATCACTAGGTATGGGCCGTTATAAGATCTGGCAGTATGATAACCTTGGATAAAAATATCACTGTATTACAGTATTGGGATTACTACTCTAAAATGTAAAACTCTCTTTTTATATGTCTGGTTAAAAACAACAACTTTTTCCCCATTGAACACAACATATTTTAAGAAAAAATGTAAACTATTTAGGAACAGTAAACATGTCAGGCTAAATAATTTAAATAAATCATTGACTTCTGGATATAAACTCACACTGTTCAGGTTCATAGCATGCTTGTACAGTATGTAGGTGCATAAGCGATATGATTTTCAAACGTTTCCCTAAATAAATAAATAAAATACTCTGACAACACATAATAAAAATGTTGTTGTTTTTTTAAATTACATATACTGCAGGAATGGTATAACTGTACACAGTATAATACAAGAACATTTTAGCGGTTTTAAAACTGTGACTTTTCCAAACCATGGTAAACCTTGAAACAAAATGATCGTTCCATGCCTAATGATCACCCTTTCAAGTAAAGCGCTGCCAAATAAATATCTACTAAATATCTAAATACTAATTCTAATGTCTACTCAAATCCAAATATCTAATAATTCTAATATCTACTCATTTTTTTAGGAAGACGAAAAGAGTCGGTCTGAGCCTGAAGGTGACATGAAGGTGAATAAGTGACAGAATATTAATTACGCTTCAATTAATAATCGCCTATTAGACTCACTACGACCCATTTTATTTGATTTATTTTCTTCATGTTGAAGAGTATCCCATTGACCTAATGTGCTCATGCTGTTTTTTTCCTCTCTGTGTTCTCGATGCTCCTCCAGAGAGTGTGCAATCCAACATCGCCGCCTGCATATTCAGCTTCACAAAGAGACCATTAGCGCCTTAATCCGCCAACATGTCCAGCTCCGGCTTTAATTGTGCAACTTTGAAGCGGCGATGTTGCATCGTCTTGACTCAACAGACACAACTGCGGTTGCAGGCGGGGGGAATAAGAGTAAGGCAGTGGATCAAAGCCTGCTCTGTATGGGTTCAGGTCGGATCATGGAGGAGCAGCGTTATGCACGCAACCGTCAATGGTTCCCAGCAGGCTGGGTTTTAATGAGACAGAGACATAGCTCCTGCGTGGAGTGCTTGGGTGGTTCTCGGTGGCCCTGGATGGGAGCTCTGAGAGTGGGATAACAGCCTCCGCTCCAGCGGGCTCACCGGTCACCCACGCCAACCAGTGCAAGACCGCTAAAATGATCAATCAATATACTCCAGCGGGGATGTTGGGTGTGTGGGTGGAAAGAAAAGCAAGCCAAATACACAGTTATCTCTCACTCGCTCTGCTGTGCGCCGAATGCACTGTCATTGTGGCTTCTCTCTCCTGAGATACGGTTGCAGTCATATTCAGCGAAGATGAATAATACTGATACGTGATAGACATTTGTAACGCAATGAAACCTGAATAATCAAGAGACAGTGAGAAGAAAATGGGAGATTGTTGATGCTCACCAGGCGTTCAGACATGGGGGTCTTGTCCAAGGCTGGGAGATGCTGTTCGAGGGCCAGGACGATGCAGTTGGCAATGATGGTGGTAAGGATCAGGTACTCAAATGGAGTGGATTAGTCAAGGAAAAATGTGGAATAACAAACAATGCAATCAAGACAATGACAAATCCAGAACATTTAGAAATTCAGAGGATATCTATGGCTGAGTTGCTAAAAAAAAAAGACCAAAAAATAAACCCTTAAAAGGAATAGTTGACCCAATACTGAAAATTTGTCATCATTTACTTTCCTTTATTTTCCAAACCAGTTTGACTTTCATTCTTCTGTTGAACACAAAAGAAGATATTTTGAAGAAAGCTGGAAACCTGTAACAATTGATTTCCATAGTATTTGTTATTCATACTATGGCAGTCAATGGTTACAGGTTTTCAGTTACTTTAAATATCTTTTTAAGTGTTCAACAGAATAAAGAAACTAAAAATATAATTTTTTTTATGCCATTAAATTAATGTTTTTTTGGACCACACTATGTTTCATATAAATTTATTTTAGCCACTTTTCTACTGTGCAAAACAGCAAAGTTTGGCATGACTCGTTTCAATGTGCATTTCCACTGCAGTTTAGTACCACTTAAAGTGGGTGGAATTTTCACTATAGTTGCAATGCCTCTTCTGCCGTCATTGTAAATGTGACATAAACGCACAACACAAGCCAACCCACAACACGGAGGCAATGGATGCAACCAATGGAATAGTGTTCTTGAGCAGTGACTGCTGCTGACTTTTTAAATACAGCGGGTTTGGTGTTGAAAATCCAATGATGCTGGTAGTGACACTGGTAGAGGCTATTCACTCTGACCTATCGGTGATCAGCAGTAAGTGTATACGTCACATTTTGGTAACGATAAGGTTTGCTTGAAACATCCCTTGACTAGATTCTGTACACATGCAGCAGAAAATCTTCCAAAAGTGAGCACAACCGAACCGAATAGTGTCTTACCATGCAGTGGAAAAGCTCCTAATAATGTTTAAATAAATAAATAAGATGTGATCCACAATAGAAACTATTTTACCAGTTAAACTGAATCTTCTAAATGGGGCTATAAATAGCCATTTACAACTATAATGACAACTATAATGCATTAGCAATCCTTCAAACAATTGTATATTTCATGAAAAAGGAATTCCACACCGCAGCTATATCACACACAATCCAGCTGGTGAATGACAAAATAGTGACAGCCAATCAGAATTCACCTAACATTAGAGCTTGAGCATTTTAAGGGATAGTTCACCCAAAAAACTTTATTCTGTCACTATTTACTCACCCTTTACTTATTTCAAACCTTTATAAGTTTCTTTCTTGTTGAAAACAAACTGTTGCAAACATGTAGCCATTAACTTCCATAGTATTCATTTTTCTTACCATAAAAATCAATTTTTACAGGTTTTCAGCTTTCCTCATAATATCTTTCTTTGTGTTCGACAGAAAAAAGAAACTCATAAAGGTTTGAAACAAGTAAGGGCTGAGTAAATGATGACAAAATGTTCATTTTTGGGTGAACTGTCCCTTTAAAGCTGTAGAAGACATAAAATAACAGAAACATTATTCTTAATATTATTAACAGTAAATGTTAAAACAGAACCAGTTCACTGGATAGTATTTTGCATGTGTTGAACTCAGCTCCATTCATTTGTGGCGATTACTTTTGAATTGTCCCTACATACCACAACAAGGACAAATGGATTGTGTCATTTGAACACTCAATCATTAAATCATTAGGAGACGAAGACAGAACAACCCTAGCAGAGCCCTAACTCTCATACCTCCAAGCTCAATCAAGCAATTGACATAACATCACTTCGTGTCCTTGTGATTCTAAGACGACTACAATTCAGACCCACAAGCAGTGATGCTGAATGCGTTTGCACCACGTGCCTCCAAGCTGTAAACGACATACGGAGGTCTGGACATAAAAGTGAGATATGCTTTCAACACTAAAAACATTACAGTGCAGAGGTCATAATTAACCATTAGGTTGGCATGATAGTTTTTCTCTCAGCGGAGCCATATGTACAACCTTATTCCATCTAAGAAATGATCAAGCAACTCCACCAGTCTTGGTGTTATTAAAATCTTTTTCATCCTTTTTTAAAAGGAAATACTGAAAGGCTGCTAACATCTTTGTGGATGGTCAGCCATTAGATTCCATTCTTAGGACATGATCTATTTTTCCAATTCATTTTCTATGCCCGTTCCCTACGGCTATAGTCCTTATGGAATTGCTATTCATACAGGCAAGGAAAGGTCCAATGGCCGCTTCAATCACATTCTTGTCACCCCTAGAGGGATTTCTCCACATGCTATACAAATCTAACACTATCGGTGCCTTCCTGAATTTGAACAAATAGAGAGATGGATTTTAACATGCCTAGTACAACAATCTGGATGCATTTATGAAAAATAAAGGAATAATTCTTGATCGTATAATGCTTTAAATAGTAAAAGCTGGTGACTGGAACAATAGTGGTGATATTTCAGCACCATGGAGAGCTACAGTTCTTCATAACAGAGGTGCTTTTCCTGAAAAGCTGTTTCAAATAATGAAGTTAGATTCTAAACTTTGACATAAGAAACAGATTAAAGTTGTAATGTAAACTAACCTATAAAGGCCATTAGTGCATCCTTATTATTAGAGTAAGACTGTATTTTCACCATATATATATATTTGTTTTTTGTTTTTGTTTTTTGTATCTTATATGTCATGAACCAAACAAAATAGCTACAGTAGTTATACAAACTTTGATTTGGAGTGAAGGAGTGTATGAAAATTGGGAAAGAGCTACAATCCAATGAAGCACTGCAAATGACATAATCCAATTATAAAAAAACATAATTTATGAAACCTTCATTCAACGTTGTTGGTTGAAACTATGGAAAAAATATATTCCTGTTATCTGCGAATGAGTAGAGAGACGAGACCAACTTGATTACAACATTTGTAGTGCTTTGCAAGAGTGGGGGGAGCTATAGATTGGTAGAATTTTCTGTAAAGCACCTTCTGTAATGCAGTTTTATCACACTATTAAACGATTGTTTAAGCATATACAAACAAACAAACAAACAAACAAACAAACGCATAAACGATCGATTAACATCCTCAGAGCTCAAAACAAGCCCATTTCAAAGGCTTATCGGTTATTGTTAAATAGAGCTTATACTTCAGGTTCTGTGTTGACTTTTCTTAACAATTAACAGTTGTGAAACTCTTATTATAATTGTCACTAGTAAACACAACTAATGCAGCCGCTTCCAAAAAACGCCGGAAAGTTTCAGACTATTGCAAGCTCATGAATATTCAATTGGGAAGAGCTAAACCAATTTATGATTGGCTGTCTGCTGTTAATCAATTCACCGTAACGTTCTAATGTTGCTTTTTCACACTGTATTCATACATTAGACTGTGCCAAACCTTTTCGAAATGCTGCTTAATCTCAGGTTATACCTGACATTTAACCAGAGTAAAAGAAATAAAACGTTATCCCAGGGCTAAGTGCAGAATGAAAAGCGCTATGGAGCGGTGCCTAACATCTGAGCGACTGCTTGACTTTACTACGCTTGGATTAGAAAATAAAAGGCTGATGAGCCAACACCCCGACACGATCACCAGCTGCCAAATGCCTTAAAGTGTGTGAACACGTGAAGACAAAAGACATCTTAGTGTCAGGCACCATTTCAGCACGCAACAGTTATAATCTGACAATGCCAAAGCTAAAAGCGTGCATTTGTACGCTTATAAACGAAATTGAGCACACAAAATGTGGAAGTGGAGATGTCAAGAAGCAATATGCATTCTCCATTAATCATAAACAATAAGGATATGGCCATTCTGTTATTCTTTTGGCATATTTCCTGATGACATTGTCCTCGCTGAATATGAACAAAGAGCGGTTTACAGTGAAACAGTTCTGTTTGGTTTGTTTAGGATTATATAAAGCCATTGTCCTGGCTCTCTGAGCCATCGACTGTTTATACATTCTTTGACCGCCCGAGGGACCTCCCGCCCGGGCTCCCCCTCTCCCGGCGCCCGCTGGACCTCCATAGCGGGTGGGCAGATCGTCTCCAAAGCGAGCCATCCTAGACATGCAGATATCCAACAGGTAAAATCCAAACTGGCATTAAACAAAAAATGAAGAGTGCACATTACAGTACAGACATCTGTTACCAGTTAGAGTCCCCATCAGTCTACGTGAAGTGAAATAAGATATAAAAGCTCCTTTTAACCAGCTCCCCGTGCGCCCTCGCCTCACTCCATTGCTCAGAAAATTGCGAAAAAACGGAAACTTGTCACGGGAATGTCACTCCCGTTGAGTGCATTTTAAACAGGAAAAAATTGCAATTATCCAATTCGTGCACACATCCATCCAACACAACCTGATCCAGCTGACAGGTCACGAAACCAAAATGTGCACCATCACTTACGCGTCATGCTAGACGGAAATAACGAGTTGGGGGAAGCAAAAGCGCGAAGAAAAATATTCCATATGCACGCGCACACGTACACGGCTGTTTTTTCTCTTTTGCGATGACTGCTTTTACAGCTTCCAAACAACAATCCCACTTGGAAACGCGCACGGTGCGAATGGTGCCAAATTAGTGGACGCGGGTGCGCAAGACTCTCACACGTGACGCAAACGGCCCTATAGGCAGGACCACCTGCCGGAGAGCGCGAGAGGGGGAGGGTGTCTAAATTGATCATCAATGAATGATTTTTATAATTATTTACTTCTCATGTTTGCTTAGCATACATTAATCAGGAATGAAAACACAAAAGCAGAAACACTTCTTTGTTGTAAAACCAGTGGCAGTATAAATGAGTGGCACATATGTGCTATATAAAATCAAAAGCGATTTGTTGTTAGGTTGTATTGGTGGGTATTGTGTCTTTGTTTGGTCATTTTAATGCTTAATGTTGTGGCGACAGACGTTTTCAAAATGAAATTGCACACATATTCATCTTATTGTAATAACCTAAAAATCCTGACACTTTAAAGATTTGACAAAATGAATATAAAATACTCGAATATTCAATATTCAAAGAATTTCTTTGCTACTATATCCTGTAAAATTGCCATGGAGTGTATTCTGGATCTGTCACTGTCAAATTACGCATCAAAAACAAAATGGAAAAACATTTTGAATAGCACTGAAGTTATTTTCTGTCGCTGATTTAATGTTAAACAAAACATGCATTATATATCCTAACACCCACAAAACCCTCTTTACGTGTTTTTAAAAATCTTATATAGGCAGAAATGACAGAAATCCTTGTTTGCAGCGACACCCGTTGTCGTGAAGTGAACTGCAACATTGTACTTGTAAACGATGTAACGAACAAGAGACTTAAAATCGAAGCTGGAAGAACTTTTGCACCATTATATTGCCCCGCTAACACCGAACAGCACCCTAAAATCCCCATATATGTCATGTTTGGGTTACGTTTGGTTATTTTTGGGAACCTATAAGAACCTTCTCAGAACAGTACATGGGATTATTATTATTATTATTATTATTATTATTATTATTATTTTCAAATTTTATATATATATTTTTTGATAATTGAAAAAGAACCTTAAAGAGAATGTTCCAAGAATGTTCTCCTAATGTAGAGGGGACATCCTATTCACGTTAAAAGAAAACTTGAGATTTTATAGGTTATGAAAAAAATGAAAAGCTCAAATATTCGATAATCAGGCAAATTTGCCTCTGCATCCATCTCGCTATGATTGCTATGATAGTTTTAATATAACGAATATTGGAGACTATAGAATATTCATCAGGATGTTAACAGATTGAATTAATTCTCTTCTCCTTAAACATTTACACTACTGTACAGTATGAATCTTTTGATAAAATCCTGAACATTACAAAAATTGTATGTGTCAGGGGGTCTCACGGTGGCGCAGTGGGTAGCACGATCGCCTCACAGCAAGAAGGTCGCTGGTTCGAGCCTCGGCTGGATCAGTTGGCATTTCTGTGTGGAGTTTGCATGTTCTCCCCGTGTTGGCGTGGGTTTCCTCCAGGTGCTCCGGTTTCCCCCACAAGTCCAAAGACATGATGTATAGGTGAATTGGGTAAGCTAAATTGTCTATGGTGTATGTGTGTGAATGAGTGTGTATGGATGTTTCCCAGTGATGGGTTGCAGCTAGAAGGGCATCCACTGGTTAAAACATATGCTGGATGAGTTGGCGGTTCATTCTGCTGTGGCAACCCCAGATTAATAAGCCGAAAAGAAAATGAATAAATGAATGAGGCTCTCAGATCCACACAGACATTAAATCATTAGATTATCCCTGCAAAAATCCATTATGTAAAAAGCAGTCATGCTTTCAAAGACAAGCTTGTTCACTTATTTGCAATAAAAATTGAGTAATACATGAAAATTAATACGTCACTGTAAAAAAAAACATCTGTGATTTTAATGAGAGAAAAAATGCTACAGTAAAAATCTGGCCCAGCCAGAGTCCTGACTTAAATCCAATTGAGAATCTGTGGAGGGAGCTAAAGATTAGGTTGATGGCAAGAAGACCCTCCAACCTGAAAAAGCTCATCGCTAAAGATGAATGGGCAAAAATAAAATACCAGTGGAGACATGCAAAAAGCTGCTCAGCAATTATAGTAAGTGTTTGATTGCTGTAATATACAAAAAAGGCTGTTCTATCGATTACTGAGACGGGTATGATTAATTTTGGAAATGGCACTTTTTGTTTAAATGTAAATTAAAGCTGAGAAATATTTTTCTTTTTTCACAATGATACCTCTTGAGATTGTCTTCTCATCTTTTTGGAGAAGCCTGTGTCATTTCCAGTCAAAATAAAACTTGCTGGTTGAATAAAAAAGAACAAAGTCAGAATTGGCCAGTTGTTAATAATGTTTATTGCGTTATTTAGCGTTTAGTAGTAGTGTGTTTATTACAAAGATACAATGTAGATTTTAACACTTTAAAGCGTTGTTGTGTTTACATCATATAAAGATATATGGCAGATTACCGTAAATTTAGTTATGTTTCTTCTGTATTTTTAACAGTAGAGTGTTGTTTACAGTGTATAGCTCCAATAAATATAACAGTTGGAATTACAGTAAACTAAAACATCACATTATCTGATCCCATCTCCTCCTCTCTGAAGGAAAGACTGTTGAAGTAAAAGTATCCAGCAGGTCCAGATGTAAAGCTCATGGCATTACAGTCAGTAAGTGTGAAGGATTGTGTGTGTGTGTGTGTGTGTAGTAGTAGGTCCAGACCCACAGGCCCAAAATCTCCTGAGAGACTCTGGGCTGTTGAGCTAATCTCATAGCATCCTACAACACCCAAGGGCATCACAGAGGAAAGATTCAAGACTCACACACACACTGCCAAACACAACAGACAGGTGAAAGTCTCTAGTTCAGATCTCTCAAGCCTTCAAGGACATTTTCCAGTTGACGCTAGATGATACCATTAGCATTATGATTTAAACCCTCAAGCTACACCATACCTAAATATTATTTGGACACTTCAATCACACTTTGAAGTGGATAACCAGCATTGCATAAACCGTTCATAATCTTACACACACACCTTCCAAATGCTTTTTTTTCTTCAGAAAATGACAGTTGGTCAGAAAAGAAATGTTTTTGTTTGTTGAGGTTGTAAATTCAGGTTTAAATCAATTCCACCAAATAACGATTTACATGATCGACATACTACCTAAAAACTAAAACATACATGAGTTGCTGTTGTTGTTTTTTTGTTATTTTATGCAAAACAGTTCTAAAATACAACAAATTAGATATATATTATAATATATATATATATATTCATTCATTCATTTTCATTTCGGCTTAGTCCCTTCATCAATCCGGGGTCGCCACAGCGGAATGAACCGCCAACCTATCCAGCATATGTTTTAAGCAGCGGATGCCCTTCCAGCTGCAACCCATCCCTGGGAAACATCCATCCACACCCATTCACACTCATACACTACGGACAATTTAGTCCACCCAATTCACCTGTACCGCATGTCTTTGGACTTGTGGGGGAAACCGGAGCACCCGGAGGAAACCCACGCCAACACAGGGAGAACATGCAAACTCCACACAGAAACGCCAACTGACCCAGTCGAGGCTCGAACCAGCGACCTTCTTGCTGTGAGGCGATCGTGCTACCCATTGTGCCAATAAAAATTGCTTTCTTTTTCATTTTACTGTTCACATTTTTATTATTTGCGATTTAACTTACATTTTATAAGTTAAAATATTTTTATATTTATATATGCATTTATACAGGCATTAAGTGTTTAAAGATCCTTTGAAGCTACTGTAAAAAAACTTATTTTTTCTTCTGAACCTTTAGGCCCCCTAGTGGCTAGAATAATGATTTAAAATAGTCCTTTCTCTCTTTCTATGACTTATGAAGAACTTTACTTGGTTAATTTCTTATTATTGACAATAATAATAATAATAATAGTAATAATAATAATAATAATAATAATAATACAAAATAATTATTTTAAATTGATTTATTAATAATAATTATTATAATTTTTTAAAGATAAAATGACCACTGAAAACCATAGTAAAGACAAAAATACATATGGCAAATTTTAAAAGGTTTATCCCTTAGCTTAAATATTTTTATTTTTTTGTTTTCTATAAGCATCTTCTCCTTTCCCCCCAAACTATAATGTAAATTCATCAAACCTAATTCAGCTTAGTTACATTCTCGGTATTGCCCATTATCTGGATCCAGTTTCATTGATAACGCTGCTAAAAACCTTCAGTGTCATTTACATTACAATCAGTTTATTTATTACATTTGGTTTCTCACCTCTCCTGCTCATCACACATTTCATGAGTGCTGATGAAGTCGGTGTTCTTCAGGTCACTGCGTCTCTCCAGCTCCACAACACTGTGATATTTGCACTCCCCTACATGGGTCTGGTCATCTCTGGTCATCTGTCTCTCCTTATACAGACCGTGTTCGCTGGAAAGCTCTGGAAAAGCTGTTCTTCTGTCCTTCTGATTGTCTGCTGGTTCAGAAGCATGAGCCCAGGAACTGAATTCTGCACCCAGAGTCAACATTCGCCATGTTCCCAGAGTGGCCAATCGGGCGGCTTGATTGTTGAAATAAGACGAGAGATAAAAATACACTAGTTAAAATAAACCACAACCTATTAAGTATAGGGAAATTAAAATGCATGCTTGCAAGTTCATGAACAGCAGATGTTTAACTTGTTTAAAAGTGAAATTACAGCAAATATAACATTTTGGGGGAGGGGGGTGGATACTTTTTAGGAATTGACCATTTTTAATTTTAACTACAAAACATTTTACTTACAACTCAAATTACTGGAAAACATTATTATTATTATTATTATTATTACCATAATATAATTATTTATAAAACAAATGAAACAACATTAATGTGTTATTATTACTACTACTAAAAATGTGTAATTATAGGGATGATCAAAAACAAATGTAATGCTATTATTACAAAAGCTAAAAAAAATTATCAACATTACCATCATCATCATCATCATCATCATCATCATCAGGGATAATAAGGGATAGCATAGTTGTCACAATTACCGGTTTCAAGGTAAACCACGGTGAATTTTCTGACGGTTAGATTTTTTTTACTCACAGTAAATCCTTATTATAAAAGGCTACAATGTAAAGGCATGTTTAAATAGACCATTAATAAATATATATGCAGTGCTCAGCATTTATAAGTACACCCCTCACAAATCTATCTTTTAAATTCATATTTTAATAGGAAGGTATACAATATTATATTTGTGCAAATACATTAGATGAGTCAGTACTGAAGCCAAATCTGGAGCTAATCTAACAAAATAACTTACGATAATGGTCCAAAAACGAGTACACCCAAATTTATATGCTATAGAAAAAAAAAATGTAATACATTTTTTTTTTTTAAAGAAGGGGGAAAAAAAGCAAGAAAAGCAAAGATGTAAAAATGTATGTAAAAAAATATTTTGCTTGAATTTAGTTCTATCATCTTTCAATTTCTAAATATGTTTGGTGACTAAAATAATATTTTAATAAATATATCTGTTTAATAAATCTGTTTTGTTTAAATGCACCAAAATACATTGCCTATATTCACTGACAAGTGGATAAAAATATTAATTTTCAAAATGGGGTGTACTCAATTATGCTGAGCACTGTATGTATACAGTATGTAGTTAAATTATGTTGAATTCCTTTCATTTAAAGTGCACACTATTGAAAGAATCACAAATCAAATTGCAATATCAGTCAAAAAACTCACAATTAGATATTTACATCAAATCCCTGAACTCTTTTAGCTTATATACAATAGCTTTATGCAATTTTGGGACAAACAACGTAAACATGGATCTCTGTGAACTATGTTTTCAGGTACAACATGAAATGTACCTAAAAAACACCCGAAATTCAATGTATATGAAATAATACAAACATAAATAAACAATTCCATAACGCAGGGATCCACGTTAATATTGTTTGTCACAAAATCACTAAAATTCCATTAATTGTTTGTTAATTCAGACACTAAATTAACACTGTTGAAAAATCAAATTGACACTGTCTGAATGTCTTAAGTGTGTGTGACATTTATTTTTGAACAATTTCAGCTCATTCTAACACAACCGTTTTGTCACTATAATCATATAATAAAATCTCTAATAAGGGATGATAAAAAAATAAACAAATCTTTTCTTCTTCTAAAATCAGTCCTAGAAATGATTTTTTGATACAGAAGATTACTTAACCTACACTATTATGATTTATACAAAATAAAGGCCTTACTATGATAAATAAGATGAATGATAAACTATCAGATTTTAAGACAAACCAAGTGAACGTCCTACCATAAATCACAGTGGACTTTCTCTCCTTCCAGTCAGAGTCGCGTCGTTTCAACCTCTTCATGGCCCAGCCTGTCTGCTAACCTTGTGCAGCTCGAGAAATGTTCACAATTCACTTTCTTACCGTGTGCATCCAGAGCGTGATCCTCGTAATCATACTGAACACTGAAATGGTAAAAGAAAGTCCAGGCTTAAAGTTTGAAACTGGAATGCGGAAAGGCGGTTTCCTGTCTTGTTGGTTAAAAGCCTTTATCGTCAAGTCAGTAAGCTTCAATCAGCAGCTCACATTTTATTGGATCAATTACAACCAGCATGTTTAGTAATCAGGAAGAGAATAATCAAGCGTTTATAAAACTACAGTTTGATAAACAATCAAAAGGCTTCCTGCTTTGCACTGCAAAGCTCCTTTGATCTTTTTTTGCCGATGCATGACTTTAAAAGGGAACGTTTAGCCTGAAATAAAAATGTGCTGTTAAATGTACTCACCCTCAGGCCATCTTAGATGTAGATTTCTTCAGTACAACAGTAAAGACGATTTTCAGTAATAATTGGTGATTCATAAGTCAAAAGTTGGCTACCAACAAAAAAATAAACCAAACAATTTCATTTTTTTGGCTTCTGACGATGCATTGAGGTCTTACGGCCTAAATAGAACCCCAGAGAAGAAAACATGATTTATCTGCTTCCTCAAAGTGTGAATTTCAGATAAGGGTGGGCGGTATGATGTCAATTTTATTTCTCAGGGTTGGAACTAAACTGTGCAGCGCTGCGGCCCTCCAGGAACTGAGTTTAACACCTCTGTACTAGATATACAAGAACAGGGGTGCCCAAACTCAGTCCTGGAGGACCGGTGTCCTGCAAAGTTTAGTTCCAACCCCAATCAGACACACCTGGGTTAGCTAATCAAGCTCTTAAGCTGCGGTCACACTGGACTTTTCGGCCCATAGACTTCCATTCATATGCACATGAATGCGTCAGACCGGAAACGCAGGCTTGTGCGACAAGTTTCGCAGTTCGCTGCGTTGCAAAGTTCAAGCTTGGTGAACTGACCTGCAAAATCACATCACACGACTACATGAGACCAATCGAAGATCAAAACAGGACCTCTCTTGACAGACATTGAAAAAAGTGAGTGATTGGTCCATATTTTTTTCATTTCTAATTATTTTGTTTAATTTCGCCCCTTTTCACAGCGCCGTACAACAGAATTTCACATGCTCAAACTCTAGTCTAACCGCGGCATTACTAGGCTTTTTAGAAACATCCTTGCAGGTGTGTTGAGGCAAGTTGGAGCTAAAATCTGCAGGACACCGGCCCTCCATGACCGAGTTTGGACACCCCTGGTGTAGATGTTAATAAAACACAATAGGTTACTGTGAGGTTTGGTTTAGGATTGTGGTTGGTGTAGACCAGAGGTCCACAACCCTGTTCCTGGAGATCTACCTTCCTGAAGAGTTCAGCTGCAACTTTAATCAAACGCACCTCCTTAACTACCAAGTGCTTCTTCAGATCCTACTTAGGCTGCGTTTCAGTCCACTTTTAGAAACACACTCACAAACTTACCTTCACTTGTTCCCTTGGGGAATCCCCAATGCCATTTTAGCGTGTGTTCCATTATATTAAGTGAATGAGGGAAGCTTTCATGTACATACCCTTGATTTTGACTGACAGAGGGAAGATGGCGAGCGAAGGTCAATTGGACTGGAATGCAGCCTTAGTTGGTCTAGTTGTGTCTGATCAGTGTTGGAGCTAAACTCAGCAGGAAGGTAGATCTCCAGGAACAGGGTTTGGAAAACCCTGGTGTAGAGGTTAATAAAACAAAAAAGATTGGACTCCATGTCATGTACAAAACATTAAATAAATCAATGAAAACTGCAGAAGGTTTGTACAGCCCACTAAAGAGTGCTCAAGTACTACCCATTTGGAGCTGGCTCCGACATCCGTTTATACCCTTCTTGCACTTCCCTTAGTCTTAGGAACAGCTTTTATCAAACTCAGGCTCACTGCGCAACACGATGCTGGATTAACATCTATGTTAACATCTGCATGTGAGTAAGCCACGTGCACTTATTAGCAAGTTGTGGTCTACACAGAATTTAAAAAAAAAAAAAAAAAAAAAAAAAGATTTTTTGATTGACAATTAGTTTTGCAGTAATATTATATACCAATCTCATGAGGAAATATTACTTTTTTAGGTATTGCCAAAAAAGTGGCTAATTCACAGAAATTCATACAATTTCATTTATATGAAAACGTACGATTTTTAAAAGGCATGCACCCAGACCCCACCCCTAACTCTACCCCTCATTGGGGGATGAGCAAACTGTACTAAAATGTACAAATGAGATCATACAAATTTATACGAATTAGCCAATAAATCAAAAAGTTGCGAATTGCCTTGACAACCACCCCATTTCCAACACTAGAATATATCAACACAGCCCTTCACATTTTTTAGATTATATAAACAAGGATGTTTGTTTTTTATTAGTAGCAAATTTATTGAAAAAGAAAAACACAACCAGTAAGATTGTGCATCATGTTTCACTGTCAAGAAATATGTTACAGTTTTCTTTTCCTCCCCCTCATTTTGCAGTGTATTGTATCTCTATGTCTGGGTTTGCACGAAGAACATGACTACACTATCAACATTTAAAAAGACCGTAATAGTTTCACCATCAACATGGACTCATGGAACAAAACTGGTACAAGCTAAATATGTCAAAACTACAGTTAGAAAATAAAAAAAAAATCAGGTCAATTTAAAAATACAAATGAAAAACGAAAAAAAAAATGCATCTTCATACTTTACAACTTGTATTCACTTAGTGAGTAATAAAAAAATAAACATAACTAAAACCTTTTTTTTCAGCACCATTTGCGTTTTCCTACACCGATCGCATTTCATTCCAGTCCTATTCCTAAAGCACGTGTCTCAAAGCATGCTAATAGGCTCCGTCACTGTGATCGAAAGTATGCACAGAAAATATTTTACAGTTTTCATTTGCATTGATGGGGGATGCACTTAATTTGCATTAAACAGAAGCCGTGTCTATCCAGGCCTGTAACATGCAGGAAATAACCCATAGGGCTTTTTTTTCAGACACAGATTAAGCCTAGTCCAGGATTACTTTGCACTTCCAGTGGCGATTCACCATTAAAATGCATTTTTACTCAAGAACCGGGCTTTTACCAGGAAGAAATAGGTCAGAAATGTCCCGTTCAGAAGCCATTTCGTGATTTCGGTAGCTCTGGCATGACGTCCTGCGTCTGTGAACCAATCAAAGGAGGAAACGCACAACATTCGTGCTAAAGTCCCATGACTGCTAGCCTCAGCCCACTGAAAGAACCAGAAGACTGTACGGGGAAAAAAAGTTGGTCTTTGAAAGTTACAATTTTCTGCATATTCCGTGAATGCACAAAAATTAAGAACAGAGAAACATCAAACAAAGATGCGTCAAGTGTTAAATCATTATTTCAAAACTCATTTGGGAGTTTTTTTGAGTTTCCGAGTCACCTTGACTGTTTATAAAATTGTTCATGAGAATGATGGAGAACACAGTTTGAGGGCAGAAGAACACATTGTGACGTCTGAATTGTGCGACGAAATAACGTAAAGTGCCACACAGTCCCTTAGTTGGCTCAAACAGCCTCATTCTTAAGAAGAAAAAAAAACAAAAATCCTCTTTACAAGATGTATCGTGGTCCAAAATGGGCAGGCTGACGATAAAATAAAAAAACAAATCCAATACAAAATGTGCATTCAGAACACCCCAAACACCAGTCCAATCGTGCACCTCTCACCTTCAAGATTTGAAACCCCTAAACCATACCAAACATTCGCCTTTCGGACCACCAGAGCAAAATGTGGCACTGTGGGTGTAGCATCAAGTGGCCTGGGGTTTGGTACCCAGAGATGGCAGAGATGTGCCCTTGCTGGTGAAGGGAGGTGCAGGCTGGCAAAGGTGGAAAACATGGCTGTGAGAGGGCTTAGCTGGGGCTGGATGGGGTGGATGAGCTGGTATCGGGCAGGGCGCTGGGCTGCTGGTCACCGGGTGTACTGTCTGCCTGTGTCTGGGCGATGGCAGCTGCAGAGTGCTTGCATTTGGATGAGCCGCACTTGCAGTTGAACAGCTTCCCCTTTACGTCCCAGAAGTGATCGCCATAGTCAAACCTGGGAGGGGATACAAATCAAAAACTATATATTCCAATATAAATAAATACTTTCATTAAGTCACTGATATTGTTCTGGTGACATCACAAAATCAAGCTGAAATGAATTGAAATAACTTGCATTTCACTTGCATTAAGTAAAAGCAGCCATAGCCTATTACTTAAAACCTAACTTGCATTCAAATACACATATATTTGAAAAATCCCACTTTCAATAGCTGTATTTTGTACCTCAAAATAGACATCATTCGCTACCAGAGATGACAAAGTCCACTTATAATGCACAACTTCTTTTTGGTTTAAAAATGTAATATAATAAAAAATAAATAAATTATGCCCCACAGGTTGTTGTTTTTTGTCTCAAAGACGAAAGGTTAATTTGCTTATTGAGAAAATACAGCAAGCAACTTTATTTCTTTATATTTATGGTTACGGTTTCCTCCAGTGCGTTGATTAACACGGTCTGTTCACAGCTTAGAAACAATCAATGCGATAATACAGTAAATACTATAGAGTAAAACATCCCACCTTACCTTACACGCCTAGTTTACATTTCAGGCTCATTTATTGATAAAACACTACTACTACTACTACTACTACTACTCCTACTACTACTAATAATAAAAATCTAATATTGTTTTTTTATTTTATTTGTTGTTTTGTCATTGCAGAAGCCTATACTAGCTAAATATATTTTAGGAAATATGAAACACAAGAATAAAATTTGATTCATTTTGGTTGGGATGATTAAACAAATTATTTACATATACAATTTAAGTCAAAATGATTAGCCCTCCTGTGATTTTTGTTTTCTTTTTCAAACATTTCCCAAATGATGTTTAACAGAGCAAGAACGTTTTACAGTATTTCCCATAATATTATTTTAGTTAAAATAAAAGCAGTTTTATATTTTTTAATAACCATTTTAAGGTCATTATTAGCCCTCTTAAAAATATATTTTTTTCAATTGTTTACAGAACAAACCATCGTTATACAATGACTTGCCTAATTAACTTAGTTAACCCTTTAAATGTTACTTTAAGTTAAATACTAGCAATTTGAAAACTATCTAGTAAAATTATGCACTGTCATCATGGCAAAGATAAAATAAATCAGTTATTAGTTATTAAAACTATTATGTTTACAAATGTGTTGAAAAAAAAACTTCTCTCTGTTAAACAGAAATTGGAGAAAATCATATACAGAGGGGGCTAATAATTCAGGAGGGCTAATAATTCTGACTTCAAATGTAGTCAACATGAGACTGTCCCAGGCTGAAAAAGTGACTATATCTAGGCCTTTAAGTACACAATGGAAAACTAGCATATATTGTGAAGCAAAAAAAAAAAATCACATTCAGTAAGCGAGTAAATGGACAATGATGTGAATCAGACCCAAGTTCATCTCCGGCACTGATGTTCTTGCAGGCGAAGAATGCGATGTGAGGAAATCGGAGGTCCTGGTGAGAGGTGAACACTCGACAGGGAAGCAGATTGGGCTCACAGTGATGGTTTATGAAGCGGCTGATGTTCCCGTAGAAACGAGCATCAACACAGTACATGTCACCCACCTGCGACAGAAAATAAATTGAGATTGTGTTTACCAAGGGATGTAAGAGAATGAAATATGAGATTTATTTAGAAAGAGTTAATAAAGCAGGGTTTAAGAAATGTAATATAATTAAGAAAACTGTCTGAATTGTGTGTGTGTGTGCGTGTGTGTGTGTGTTTTAGAAGATTGTGTATGGCTGGTAACATTTTTAAACGTCTTAAAGGGATAGTTCACACAAAAATAAAAATTTACTTACTCTTAAGTGATACTAAAACTTTGAGGGTTTTTGTCTGTTAAACAAAAAAGAAGATATTCGGAAGAATGGTAGAAACCGGTAACCATTGACTTCCATAGTAGGAAAGAAAAATTCTATGGAAGTCAGTGGTTTCCAGCTTCCAACATTTTTCAAAATAACTTATTTTTTGAATAAAACAAACGAAAAAAACCTTCAAATTAATTTGTGACAAATGTGGGTAGCATAAATGACCGGATTCTCAATTTTGGATGAACCTTACCTTTATTTGACCAAAAATACAATTATACTGTTAAATTTCAGTACAATATCCTTCTAAATATGTTTTTTCAGAAGTTCAGTCTTCTGTGTCACATGCTCCTTCAGAAAGAATTCTAATATGCTGATTAATGTCCATTAATATGCTCTATGTGCTATATAAATAGTATTATTTCTTTCAGTGCTTCAGATATAATTTAATGCATTAAAAAAAACTTTAGATTTCCGATATACATTCAATATTGCAAAAAAATAATAAAATAAATAAAAACATTTGGTTGCACAGCCCAGATTTTTTGCCTCCATCAACTGTCAATGCGAGACTACTTAAGTACAAGTATCAAAAGCATCATGGTATTGTGAAATAAAGCATTTCTCTGAGCTGACAGGGGTCAGTTAAAGGATATGTACAGCATTTGCTTGAGGGCATGCAGATAATCCAGCACTGAGAGAGCAGACAGCGGGGGTAATGTGATTTTGAAGGGGAGGACGGCTATACCTTGCTGTCCAGACTGAAAAGATAGGAGTCATTCTCTCTGACATCTGCTTCGGCGTCAGAGATGATCTCACCCACGTATCTGTTGCAAGGAAATGAGACATTAGGATGCAAACACACTAAACCCACACTCATATCCATACTGGCACACCTAAATAAACACACACAGGAAGTCTGACACACGCACAGGAAGATATATGAACATAATAAAGCTCAGAATGAAGCAAATAAGAAACTCACTCGCAAACAAATGTTCCTTGTGGGATATCCTGTAATGTCTTGACACCCCATCCCATCGTCTGTGTCTTGAACAACTGCAGTCTTGTCCTAAAAAATAAAAATAAATAAAAAAATCTGTCAATCAGAATTAAAAAGTATTTAACCAGTTGGTCGTGGTTGATTTATCAATTTGTCAAAAAAAAAATTAAGTTACACATATACCAGATATGAATTTCAGCTTGATCTTTAATGGTGAAAGAGTGAGGAAAACATTTAATATAATATTTTACAAAAGAGATGCAAAACTCAAGACTAACAGCACGCAACGCTACTACTAGAATTTGTTTCTTGTTCAAATAAAATTACAATGAACCATTTATGCGATTCATGCAACTCATAAGTATATAAGCTGATTGAAGAAACACCGGACTGTTCTGCATGTCAAACAGTATTATCCACACATTCACTTTATTTAAATATAAATATCAGTTCAAAACCATTTAAAATATCATAGTACAGCCCTAAATGACGAATTATAAGGCATTTTAATACTTTGCAACTATCATTCAAAAATCTAAGTTTGGCCAATCTGTCAGTTTTTAATTTTTTATTTATAAAATACAGTTGAAGACTGATTAGACCTCCTATGAAAAAGAAAGGACATTTTTCCACAGTATTTCCTGTAACATAAATTATTATTTTCTGGACAAAGTCTTATTTATTTTAGTATGACTTTAGTTGTTGTTTTTTTTATATATGTTTTATGGTTAAGGTCAATATTATTAGCCCCATGGCTACAGATCAAACCACTATTGTCCAATGACTTGCCTAATTAAGCTAATATCCCTAGTTCACCCAAGTCAAATACTTAAGCCTTAAAATTGCATCCCATAAACTAGATAAAAAAAATAAAAACAAAAAAAATTGCAAAATTTTATGTACTGTCATCATTGTAATAACAAAAGAAATTAGTTATTAGAATAAAACTACTATGTGGGAAATATTTGAAATATATATTTTTTGCCTTCAACTGTATAATAATATTTAGTATTTAGTAACATTTAAATCACTCATTTTATATAAATTATTAACTACAGGTAATACTAAGTATGTTGTTTCAACATAAATATCTGTTACACAAAGTCAGTGGAGCATTATTTTATCCATACCCTGATGCTTTATTTTCACAGCAGTTATTTAAAATATTAAAGTAGAGACTTTATTTACATTTAATATATTCTAAGTATAAAAAAATGGCTTTAATATTTTTACATATGGCTCCAATCAATTTATCTACAATCTACTGATCTAGCACCTGCCTAAAAATCTTGGATGTAAACCAAACAGCTGCTGAAACTCATAAGTGAACCTGAATTACCTCAGTCCGTTCTGTACCACGCGGTTTTTGCAGGTTCTCCAGCAGGAGCAGGCATGGTTGCACTCAAATATAAGAGGCGGCTCCTCATTGCTGAACTCGGGCAGCAGACGACTCTCCTGACACCACAAACACAAAACATTTCAACTCGCACACCAAAAATCACATTGCAACAAAATTTGAATCTGATGTTTAAATTTACAGACCAACCCTCCAGTGGTTGCCACTATTATGACAAGTTAGTGTAACTGTTATGCAGTTGAAGTGTGATCTGGATGGTTTTGTGTTACTGGTCATTATAAATGAAAAACAAAAATATATGTCTCTATAATCTTATGGTCGATACGAATGTCTCTTTTTATTTAGGTTTTAATGCTTAAATAAAAATAGCTAAATCGCTTACAGTAGTTTAACACTTACCTCACAAAGTATGGGCAAGCAACAGTCATTTTTGATACATCCCCAACTCATATTATTACTAGACTGTTACACGGTCCTGTAGTAAACTAGTTCTACCTCTTGGTGGAGATGTTTTCAAGTCAATAAGATTAACAGAAATTTTAAACTTGTAATTAGACAACACAGCAGGTGAATAGGGTAAAAAAAAAAAGAAAAAAAAGAAAAGAAAAATCACTATACTTCCCCAGTTGATTGATTAAATTAAGAACTGGAAACATTTTTTTAATATTTTGTTTTTGAAAATGTTGTTTAAATATGCAAATGTTTTCATTGAATATATACTGAGAGTCAGATTTGTTTTAATATATCTGTTTGTAAATCAGGCAAATACTTTATAAACATCCCTAAAAAGGTAAATATTAAGCATTACACTAATGTAAAAAACCTTAATGATGATATGAATAAAGCTACTTGGTGTTTTTGTGTTTATGCTGATTTTGTGTGAGATTTTTGGTTTAGTGCAGAAGAACAAAAAACTAATTTGAGAAAACAACCTTTAAAAATAAGAACTGTAATCGAATATATATATATATATATATTTATTTTTTTTATTTTTATTTTTTTCCCTTAACATCAGATAAAAACTAAACAAAAAAACTACAAAATGGCATTTGGAATTTTACACAATGGAATTTTTCCCCCCACGGTAATCTCACCTTAAATGTAACTTTGCCCCAAAACAACCCAAATATTAAATACATATATAATAATGTGCATGAGCATTTTTTCCTCAGCGTCCAATGTTTATGTTTAGCTGTCTCACTTTAAAGGGAATGAAAAGAACCCATTCATCACCATAAATCTAAAATTACTGAACCTACACACAACAGCCTGAGGAAAAACGCTCATTTTAGAAGAAAATGTCAGACGGCATTTAAAGGCTTTAACATCAGAACTCTTCATATACAGTTAAAGTGATGTTTTACTTTTTCAAATAGCAAGGAATTTTTCCACACTATTTCCTATAATATTTTTTCTTCTGGAGAAAGTCTTATTTGTTTTATTTTGGCTAGAATACAAAAACATTTTAAGGTCAATATTATTAGCCCCCTTATAGCAATATATATTTTTTGATTGTCAACAGAACAAACCACTGTTATACAATCATTAGCCTAATTACCCTAACTTACCTAATTAACTTAGTTAAGCCTTTAAATTGCACTTTAAGCTGAATACTAGTATCTTGAAAAATATCTAGTAAAATATTATGTGCTGTCAACATGGCAAAGATAAAAGAAACCAGTTATTAGAAATGAGTTATTAAAACCATTATGTTAAGAAACGTGTTGGAAAAATCTTCTCTTTAAACAGAAACTGGGGTAAAAATATACAGGGGGGCTATTAATTCTGACTTCAACTGTATAACAAATTACATCAAAACTGAATAGCACACTGCTTGGATTTCAAGCTCTATGAAGTGTTATGAAATAGACTTACTTTATCATACCAGCAGCGCAGACTTAGTTGGCCACACATGCAGCTTGCAGAGGAGCAATCGTCTTTACAGACACAGTACTGTGAAGTGAAAACACCATTATATTGTATTTCTCCTTTACTCATAGCTTTATTAGTAGTTCCACACTACAGTGAGACGTACCTGCAAGTGAGTGATATTTTTGTCAATGTTTAGAGGGGACGTCACACAGCTATCAGGGACGTATTTGTAGTTGTCAGGACAGAGTTCACTGTCCACTGCATTCACACACGGGACGGGGACTTTTTCGTAACCTCTGGCGATGTCCCTGAACACAATTACGCAGTGATTTATAGGCATAGTTCTGGTGTAGATAAACATATGTCAGTGCTGTGAGCTGGAGGACAGCGAGATGTGAAAAAAAGTGGATGTACTTGTTGAGAAGCTTCTCTGTGGCGCCAGCTTTGCGGTTTGCTTCTCTCTGCTTTTTGTTGGCTTGAAGAGCGTTCCAGACCTTCGAGCTCTGGCTGCAGCACTCCATGGGAGTCTCTCCTTCTTTGTTTTTAAGGTTTACATCAGCACCACGAGACAGAAACAAGCTGCAGGAGCACAAGAGAGTCAGACATAACGGTTGTGACGGAATCACATAATAAATTAAAACTAAACTACTGATAAATATTATTGTTATTATTATTATTAATAATAATAAACAACAACAACAACAACAACATTATAATGATTATTAATTTATTTATTGTTAATGCTATTGTTTTTTGTATTATTATTATTTTATAATTAGTATACATGTTTTATTATTGATTTATTATTAATAATAACAACAACAACAACAACAACAACAACAGCAAGATTATTATTAATAAATTTATTTTTAATGCTATTGTTTTTATATTAATATTATTATTGGTAGTAGTAATAGTACTATCATTAATTTTATAAATGAATAATTATTATTAAAATATATAATTACTGCAACTTATACATAATAATAATAATAATAATAATAATAATAATAATAATAAATATTATTATTATTATTATTATTATATTTATGATTATTATTAACAACATAATAATAATAATAATAATAATAATAATAATAATAATAATAATAAT
>CAIGQW010052715.1:53407-81739 GCA_903798125.1 Danio choprae
ATAAATATACACTGGATCAAATGTCATTAAGATTAATTTGAGATTATTATCTTATTATCTGATATTATCTTATATTATATTACAAATTTTATTATTGATCCGTTAGCAGGCAGTTACAGTGATTGATTAGAGTCCTGAATGTAATGCCACTGGAACAGATGATTTAAGCATAGATTTTATCACCCAGTACATATCCTATTTACACACACACACACACACACACACAAACACAAATATATAAATGAGTATGACAGTGTGTTAAGGTGTACACATATAATAATCCCAACAACTATTATTAGTAGCATTAGTAGCAGTTGTAGTATTGTTACTAATAATATAGAATGTAATAATAGATAAGATTTACAGAGAAATGATATTACTACAATCACAACTGGTAAAGAGCAGTGTGTGCACAATTGTATGTGTGTGTGCGCATGTGTTAAGTCAAATTTTAATCTTTTTTTGTAAATATTTTATTTTGATTCAGAGATGGAAATGAATTATACATTAATAAAACAGACCTGAACAAAACTCTCTGGATGAGAAAATGTACGTCTAATCCATCTGTTCCAGTGGAAATATTACATTCAGAACTCTAATCAATCACTGTAACTGCCTGCTAACCGATCAATAAAAAAATTTGTTCAGGAAATGATGAGCGTAAGCCTTTATTGTTAGCGTCCAGCTCCAATAAATCTACATGACATTGATCCAGTCTCCGAAAAACTGCAGCTTTAAGCTGATTAGGATCTACACAAGCACCTGATTAGGACTGCTGTACATCGGATACGGGTGTAATCCTGCAGTACACTTATCTTCCAGGAGGATGGCTCAGACATTCTTAAGTTGTAAATAAGCCTTGGCACTACACTAAAAGGATGCTTGCAAATCAATCTGGATTGATAAAACCTAGAGGAGGTTTACTCACTTTACACAGTCAAGCCGGCTCTCCCGTGACGCTATGTGCAACGGTGAGTCTCCGTGGACGTTCATGGTGTTGAGATCACACTTGGCAGTCAGAAAGATCTCGGCTATTTCCACACAGCCAGAGAAAGCAGCCCAATGGAGACAGATATTCTCCTCCTAGAATGAAGGTTGACAATTGTAACAGATTTATTTATTTATTTATTTGTATTAATGCCATATTGGTCTCATTGGCTATATGAATGGCAACATAGTAAATTATAAACTGAATATTTATTACCAATCTTAACTGTCTTTTAACAAACATGCATTACACCTATGAAAGTACTGAAATTGCGACAGAAAGAATACTACAAAATTATGTTATAATTCAGCAGCAGCAACAACTGCAAATAAAATTAAAAATAGCAGCAGACATACCTTGTCTCGGATATTAATATCAGCCCCTTTGGAGAGCAAGAGTTTCACTTGGTCCACATGTTTGTACTCTGTGGCCCAAATCATGGCTGTCCAACCTCCATCATCCTGGGACAAGAAACGCAACTACATTAGAAATCTCTTCCTTTTGGACTCCAAGGCCACCCACTGGCCACAATGTTCAATGCAGCTCTAACTTGAAGCATTAAAGAATATACAATTTTTACCATTTTTTTTCACTGACAATTCATATGTGATTAAATATTTTAGATATTCGGATAACAAGAAAAATGCATATTTATTATAAAATTGCAAATTTATTAACTTGCATGATTTTCCAAGCATAGAAACAGCAATTTCAACTAACTAGTTACTAGAGAGCTACAAGTGTAGAAGCCATAAGTGTTTTAATATTGTTGTATAATGTCTTTTCTATGGTCTATGTTCATTGTATGTTTCTTGTATTATTTTCTGTACTCCCCTAGTGGTGGATGTATCCATTTTGGCATTTCCTGTAGGTTGCCATCTTAAAAAGGAAGTGATGTGGCAAGGGGAAGGGAGACAGTTTTTTGACATGCATAGCAGCACACACAACATGTCACAGATTTGTCTTATTTTCAAGTATTTATGAACTAGTCTTCATCAAATAGGCTCTGTAGCAGTGTCAATGATACCTTTCCAACAATGGAATCGGCTATTAACCAAACGGTAAAATGCCACTAAATTACAGAAAATATATAAATAAACAATTGCTTATTTATTGATAAAACATATTAGAACAAAACCTTTTAAATAAAATTAAGATGCAGATATAATTCTTAAATGACATGTGTTGTGACTGATGCTCACAAGAAGAAAAACTCTATAAAAACAAATATGCGTTTTGCGACTCTGTGCTTCATCCGCATCTGGTGTGAATGCAGCATTAAAGTGCGAGTGATTTACATGTTAAGTCAATGCAAAGACACGAATAGACATCCTGCGGCACAATTCGCGCGAATGAGGCGGAGCAAATGATGTGATTTTTGCGAATGAAGTGGTGCCAGTTGAGCGTTTTGATGCTTGTATCGTGCGAATTGCTCGAGTTGAGAAATCTGAACTTCAGCAGACATTCACACTGCGTTAACCAATCATGAGCTTGCCCTTTTAGGGGAGTGATTATGACAAAGTGCCTGTTGGTGGTGTTCAGAGGGGAAATCCTCTTGCCGACACTGGACAACAATTCATCAAATTGGGCTCGGCTCAGTCTGAAGTACCGCTGAAAGCCTCCATCATCCAGGTATAGTTTCAGAAGGAGTTGATGAACTCACAGAGCTGGGTACACCTCTGAAAGTATCTAGGGGATTCTAACGAATCTATGTGTTTTTTCAGCTTTCCTAAAGCATATAAAGCACAGCTACTCTCTCAATAAAATACATGATAGCCATTTATTAACAAAGCTAGAGTCACCAGGCAGACAGAAGCCATGCCCATGATGAAAATTCGCATCTATTGTGAAGTGAATTTGACATGCGAATGAAGCGAGTAAACCAAAAATGTTCACGCGTCTATTTGCGCAAATAGCGCAATTCATTCGCATGTGCCGCAACTGACGTGAACACAGCAATAAACTTACAGCACTAAATTCCAGAGCCATTAAAATGAATTAAAACCTCAGAGAAACTCATTACCAAAATGAAGGAATACTGGTTTGGAAAATTCCCCAGATTTGTTTGGCACAGTCCAATAACTCAAATGGTGAAAATCTCCCAAACACCCTCCCACATTCCCAAAATATTACTACGAATGCAACAGAAAGTTAAAAACCTGGCAGTTAATATTGATAAGGCCTGCAGACAGCAGATGTTGTACGATGTTGAAATGCCCGTTCTTAGCAGCAAGATGGAGACAAGTTGAACCTTCAACATCCTGAAAGAACAAAAACAAGATGTGATCAATATTAAAACTGATTACTAAATAGACCGGCTCATCAACCTCAGTGCTCATGGCTACTTACCTTGTGAGAGACAATGGCTCCAGCCCGCAGAAGATAGCGCACTGTGTCGAGATGGTTGTTCTCACAGGCCTCCATCAGAGGCGTCCGTTGGTCCTCATCACACATGTCAAGATTGGCACCAGCCTAAACAATAAGGTGGCCAATTTTCACTCATTTGCGTTTCAGGTTTAGAATGACTCAAAGATGTGTGTTGTTTTTTAATCCATGGTAAATTGATTGGCATTTCTCCTCACCTGTACCAGCATATGGCAGACTTCTTGATGACCTGCTTCTGCTGCTACATGGAGTGGCGTCCGTTTGTTCTGGCTCTCCATTTTGAAGTTAGGATCAATCCCATCCACTGAGAATGAGAAAGGAGATATTCAGCACAGAACGGACAACAATGGAACAAAAACAAAACACAAATTTAATTCAGCTCTCTTACCCAACATCAGTAGGACCTTCTGCAGCTCCCCTTGTTTGGCAGAAATGTACAATTGCTTTGGGTGAAACCTAAGCTTCTTGGGCCTTGAGAGAGTAGAAATAGATTTGCTAATTAATCAGTAAAAGCCATAAAAGTTTTACTAATTATGTCAGTTTGGATAATGTATGGGATCAAATTTTCGAGTCCTCATTTGAAAAGTCCCCTTGAAACAAATTAATTCCTGCCTAATCGCATTGAGCAGACAGGAGTCACATTGGAGTGGCGTCAACTCCACCTTTGACTGGTTGGCTAGAGGAGCTAGTGGACCAATTATGATGCTAAAGCCCGCTGTGATTTTAATGAAACTTGAATTGTATCTTTAGGAAACGCACGTACAGAGTGTGGAAACCAGAGCAATGGGGAAAAACTGATTTCATGCAATTCAGGTTTCAGTTTTGTGAATGTCATTTCAAACAAATTCACAATTATCTTTCGATGTGTGATCTCATTGTTTCTTATTCTGCATTTAGTTCTTATATTTGTGTTATAATTTTACACGTTTTAATAATTTTGCTTTTTTTTTTGATCCATGACTGCGATACTTTTGGCAAAAATATGATCCCATAATAATGGTGCTGAACCAAATGGTTGTAATAGTTGGTTTTCTTACTTCTCAGCATCTAGAGCCAGCAGGACACTTTCCAGAGTTTCTTTAGCTGGTCCTGGTGGAGGTGGAAGTGCAGCTTCCATTGCTACAGACCTGGCTTTGCAGCCCACAAGGGACAAAGACGTGTCCTGTGACTCTGAAGGTTTGGGTAAGGTGCTGTTTGCTTTTCCCTCTCCAAGTACAGAGAGCCGAGTGGACCTTTAAATGACCAACAAATCAACTTACAGTACCTGCAAGTACTTTTCAACTACAGCCTATAGGAATGTTACATAGCTACATAATATTATTCAGTTGGCACATACCCTCCAGTGGTAGTGTCTGCTTTGCCCTCTGAGGTGCTGGGTATGCAGGAGCCATGGGTGACGGGCACAGTTGACGTCGTATCTGCCTTTGCAATGGTGACCTCTTTTGCCTTGTTGACTTCCTCCCCACAATGTGGACAAAAGCTCTGTCCGTTAAGTACCGAGGCACAGGTCCGATGGAAGCGGTGGGAGATGTTTACCTCTGGCTGACACTCCATGAAGGTACCCTACATGATGGCCACATGAAATACCTTTGAGTGGTTTGCTGAAATGTAGCTGAAGTAAAAACTCAGTGGCTTTTCAGACACATGCACTCAGTCAAAGAAAATCTTGCCAATCGACTTGTCATGCTGTCACTGACACCCAATTAAAGACCTAAAACGTTCTCTTGGGTAAAGCCAAAGACTCACGGCTCTGCAAAAGAAGCCACAGCCAGGGCAGCACTGATGTTTGACCATGCCCGTGCGATGGTCCTCACACAGAACCAGCAGTTGGACAGAGTTTGAAGGCCTCATCATCTCGTGCTTCAGCACTGCACTCTGACAACGGCTCAGCTACTCCCAAAACAACAGAGAACCAATCATAATGGAGTTCAGAACCTTAGCTTTTATATAAAGTTGTACTGTAACATGACACATGATGTTACAAAAACTGAAAATTTTAAGCATTCAGAAGTTAGATCACATGTGTCAAACTCAGCTTCTAAAGGGCTACTGTCCTGCAGACTGATTTGTTCAAACCACCAGGCAGGACGTTTAGCTAGATCTAGAGGTGCCAAAATCGGGGGGATTGTAGGGAGGATAATATGGTCCATACAACAACTACATGAAAAACCTTTGAGTGGGTTGCTCAAACATGGCTAAAGTAAAACCTCTGTAGCTTTTCAGACACATGCCTAGTCAAGAATTTCTTGGCCATTGATTTGTCAAGATGTCATTGAAACTCAACCTTAAAGACCTTATAGGTTCTCTTGAATGAAGTCAAAGAAGCCACAGACTGGGCTGCAGTGACAGGTTTCCTTGATTAAGAACAATTCCAAGGGCCCAGATCAGAAAGAGTACCTGATGACGAACTTCTACAAAGAGAAATGAAAAGAACATGATCTTAATTTTAGATGGCCTAAGTGAATATGCCATCTACATGATGGCCAGATAAAACATTTTTGAGTGTCTTGCTCAAATTTGTCTGTAGTAGAAACGCTAGGGGCATGCCTTCAGTCAAGAATTTCTTGTTCATTGACTTGTCATGTTGACTATGAAAACCAATCAAAGACCTAAAACTCTCTTGGCTAAAACCAAGAACTCCTGGCAGCACTGACTTGTTTGCTTGATTAGATGGATCTAGGAATGCCATAAATGTTGAGAAGGATTAAATAACTTCAAGAACCCTGATCAGAGAGGATGCGTGACAAAGGACTAAAGAGGGAATCCCAAGGAGAGTGATCACAATTTTATACTGTTAAGTGGACCAGAACTCATAGTGGCACCCCTTATCAGGTGTTTAGATAAACTGAACACCTGATCAGTTAAGTTGAGGTAAATTGTAAAGAACAAGGTGGCCCTTTAGGAACTGAGTTTGAGATCAATCCTTCTGCAATTATTTCAATGCAGAAAATGCACTTAAACTGTTTACATAGTATATAACAGAGGTTCTCAACTTTGACCCTCAAGGTCCATATTCTTACAGAGTTTGGCTTGAACCCTAATCAAACCCACTTAAAAAAAAGCCAGATAGAAAGATTCTCGCAGGTAAGTTCATTCACAATGTGGACTTCCAGAGTTATGAACCCCTGGTATATAACAAGACAATGCATTCCTGAAAATCCAAACACAGCCACAATCACCATAGTTCTACATATTCACAAGGTCAACTATCTCACCTGGCCGTCAATGTTCTCAGTTGCCATACACTTCCTGTCCGCAAGCGTGAGGATCTCTCGGCTCTTGGGTGTCTCCATTCGACAGCTGCATAGAGGCAGTTCTTGCACCATGTCTGCATCTGTGCTCTGCAATGACCCTGAAGCAGCTAAGAAACACCACTTTTAAGAATCTATTATTTATAAGAGACCACCATTTTTTAAACATAGATGGGACAAAACCAATGTTGCTTCATAACCATTTGTATATCCATGAGAAATATTTCATAGATGTAGCCATTAACCCTCCTGATATGGATTTCTCTAAATCCACACATGACCACCAGAGGGCACCATATCTGATAGAGTCTTGATGACTCATTTTAACCAAGATGGAGGCTACCGCAAAGGCCTGACATTAATCATCCTCTGAACTTTATACAAATGTGCCATTCTTCAGATGCTGAGCTTGAAATCCATCAAAATATCCAAGATAAAAATATGAATTCTAATCAGATGGCATAACATTTTGACATTTAGAAATGCACACACTAATACTTTAAGGGAAAATAAATTTACTGGAAAATTTTATCAGAACAAGACTTCCATTTGCACCTCCTCACATAGATTTCATCAACAAAATCAATTAATGCCGTCCTAATTTAAGCAAATTTGGTTTCACCTGTACTTTGAGATGTCAGTAAGGTTTTCTGTGCTTCTAGATTGAGGGAGTCTAGAGGGACTTCTTTATACTCTTTTCTGTGAGCAGTAGGGGCTGATGGGGAGCTCTGGCTTTCAGGCCGAGACTGGATCTCTATTACTGGAGCTGAGATGGGACAGACATACAGAGAATTGTAAATGAAACACATTAAAAGTGCTGACCTACACCAGATTTCATGAAAATGTGCATTTAAATACTTACCAGAAACCTTATCTGTTTTTGCTTTCCATTTCCTCTTGCGTTTCCTTGATGGTCGGAGCCAGGCGTGGTCTCCTTTGGCTTTCTTTTTCCATTTCTTTTTCAAACTGGATTCTGAACTCTGAAGAGGACAGAAGTAATTTACAGTCAACAAACCGAAGCAAATCAGATGTGTAAAACTTAAAACTTTCCATCTAAATGACTCCTGGTTATACAGTGTTCTTTAACATAGTTGTGGAAAATGTTGTGTTAACAATATTGGAAAACGTTTAATAACTCACCAAGTCTGATTCATCCCCTTCCTCTTCACAGTCTTGTGACTCCTCAGACTCTTCTTCCAGAGGCTTGTGGTTGAAAAATGAACAAATAAACATCCTGAGCTATTTTACCAAGCCATTTGGATTAAATCAAATCCAAAAAAAGTGATAAACAACAAAATGGATGGAACAATTATTTCCATTAGCTCATGAGTTCCTACAGCTTTTTTTCTGAATTCCCACCTGTGAGATCGAAGGTATCCTAGGTCCCTCATCTGAAGCTTTGGCTCCATCTTCTGTGACCAGCTCTTCTTCATCCTCTGTGTCTTCCGCTTCATCTGACTCCTCTTCATCAGACTCATTATCCATTTTCTCTCCATTCACATGCACAATCTCCTTTGGCTGTTGTGAAGTCAGAGAACAAAAAGTACAGGAAGGGTCAAACAATATGAAATGCAACAATATTAAGAAAATATTACATCCGATCAAAACTCAGCCTATGCAACTCAGAGGTAACTTTTAATAACATCGTAATAAAAGGTTTAAATTTGGTGGTTCAACCTCTGACCTTAGGGTTGGGTGGAGACTGGGACATCTGCTGAAACATCTCCAGAACTGTGCGTTGTTTCAAGACTTTATTTTTTTTCTTGGGTACAAGACTATATGTTCCCATCTTTCTTTTTTTCTTCCTTGATACGGCTGCTACTGAGGGAGAGACAGGTCTGGGTTCAACTGTCAATGCATAAGAAGAGAATTCTGAAATACAGGTCATTTCAGGCATGATTTCTCTGTCAAAGCAAGACAATCATATCCATGTAAAACTGTAAAAAAGCAAACTACCGTGTTTGATTTAAATTCTAATATTATACAACTGATGACAACTTGGTACTACCAATATTCTTAGTCTAGTCTATGTGTATATAAACAAAACATAACTGGATGCAAAGAAACGTTAAAGCGTGTGTAACCTATTTGTGGCTTGGCTGGTGTGGTGTTCGGTACAGATGTGGCGTCAGTTTGGCTTTGAGGTAGCTGATTCTGGATTAGAGATGGCTGAGGCTGCATTGCCTCTGGTTTGCCTACACTGTCATCTTTCACCACGACTGGCTCCTTATTTTCCCTGTTCAAAAGCTGAAGAAGGAACACAAATGTGATTAAATGTGTCCATGACCATGATTCATGAGCAGACCTAATAAAGACCAAAACAAGGTAGTGGTGAATGCGCTGTAGTCATGACTAGTGCAGCTGATGTAGGAGAAATTTTCATGGCAGTAAATCCTCATTACCTTTAGTGTCTGGTTTGAGGCTGGCCTTGACATAGTTTTCCGTGCTCGATGTATTGTTGGTGGGGGTGTTTTTGAAATGATGCCATTTTTAGTCTCTGTTTCCGCTTGTCTCTCTGTTAGACTTGGTCCTTGGCTTGCACCACTGTTTGAAGAACCCTGGTCTGGAGATTGCAATGTAGACACTGAAGGCGGTGAGCTTTTAGTCCCATGCCCCAATGTGGTACCCCCAATGGGGGACCAGTTAGTCCTGTGTGGGGCTGACACCGTATCTTTCTTTTCTTTGCTTAGAATATATCCATTACTGCCCACTTTTGAGCCATGCGGTGGCTCAGTTTCTGATAGCCCATTCTCCATGGTTGAGGGTCGAGCTGGTGACCCTTCTGTAGAGAGGTTCTGTTCATTTCTCTTTGTGTCCGTGTTTTCATAAGTCCCATTCTGCTCAGTGGCCTCTCTGAGAGGTCCTGTTCGCCCATCCGGGTGATCGTCATCTCCTACTATGAGGAAATAACAAAAAGATTAAATTGATTTCACAACCTCTACATTTACAGGATTTAAGCAAAAACAAAACATTTGCATGCTAAGAATGTAAGAGTAAGGCACTTTCATGAGAAGTAAACAATGAAAGAAAGGAAGGCAACATTTTTTATGTTTTTATCAATTCAATAAATAAATAAAAATTGAAAAATAATTCAAAAAATTATTTGAACTGTATAAACTATAAATCTATAGGTAGGGCTACTGTTTAACTCAGATGAAATATTTTGTAATATTGTTTTGCACCCCAAAATTAAATAAAAAATAATAAATGAATAAAAATAACAAAAACTCACTTGTATATAATAGCCTACAAAACAACAAATTTTGCATTTACCCTCTTCTTGATCACTGCGAGACTCTTTTGTCCCCTCGGACTTCATGGTTTCCCTCTTGCCTGAATTACCATTGGCCAAACTGGAGGGCTGAAAACAAGTACACAGCTGAATTACTGGGTTTCCATAACATATGTAATGTCATTGTAAATAAAATGTATACGTAAACCCTAAATAATGATGAACAATACATCTTTCAATACAAGGGTGACAGTGCGTGAAGCCAATTAATGAAACTTCACAAAAAGTACAAGCTAGGCTGATGACAGGGATAACCTGCCTAAAACAATTAAAGCCACAACGGGTATCGAAGCAGATCAAATTAGAGTTTGAATCTAAATTAAATAATACACTGCTTCCCAAAATAACAGGAAATCATTATGGCAACTGGCAACAAAACACAATCAGTGGCGAGGAAGAAGAAAAACATGACCTCCCTTAGGGAATGTGAGAGACTTATCCCACAGGTTCAGTCTGAACTACATCTGAATAACAAGGGCTTTGATTGGCTGGGCTTTAAGCTGTCAATCAATCCCGAGTCAAGTAATATTTTCATGAGATTTAACATCTCCCAACACAATAAGCCAAAACTCGTTTCATCAAAACCCTTCTGATTCTTTAAACCAAAAACAACAACCAAGAATAAATCAAATAAAAATGCATCTTTACTGAAAATTACCCTGTCGTGACCAGGAAGAAATGTCCTGCCATCATGTCATTTAAAGCAATAACAACAATATGAGCACATGGACATTGAGGCCCAGCATCCCAATTACCTTACTAATTGCAACCATTTTTCTCGATTTTCTTCTGGTTAAATCAGCCGCTTTTATTCCTGACTGCAAGTTCGCCGGAAGTACACAGCCTGATTCAAAGCCTGATAAATACAGTGTGGAAAATCTCTCCCCTGCTACGGTAAGTAAAGCAAATTAAACAAATGGCAACAAATCCCTGCTTCAGCAAGACTTATGATCTCTCTGCAAAAAGAGACTTGTAAAAAAGCTGACTCTAATAGGTTATAGGGAGTCACAGAGTAGACCTTGATTGATACACCAAAACATTAGAAAAAGCATGACAAAAACTGTCACATAAGCCACATCCCTGAGATCTACAAAAAAGCATAATTCAAGAAACTGTGTTTAAACCTCTTGTTTCTAAAGTCAATGTATATCTACAGGACTCCTATACAGGTCTGGGAGGTTACCTGAGATCATACATAAACCTTCGAGCTACTACTCAACTTTCAACCACATCCTAGGGAGCTAGGAGAAGATGATCACCTTTATCAAGAATTCCAGCTTTACCCAACTGACTTAATTTGTCATTAAAGTACAAGTTTAAAATAAACCCTGCAGAAGTAACAAACACCATGAGGTGATGAGATAGACTTGTTGATTTATTTTCCATCTAGAAGCAAAGACAGACGTCCTCAAGCCATGCAACTAAAGTGGTGCATCCAGTCTCACTCACATACCAGCCTCAAACTACTGGAGTGAATCTCTGCGGCCAGGCTCAAAAAGGAAGAGGTAGGTCACAGGGTGCAGTAATTACAAGCAAATCCAAGCTTTCTCCCAACACTTGTCCCCTCCCCCACACCAGCCCCGGTCCCCAGACCTCATCTGATTGGCAGACACACCAGCTGCCTTCCGTTGCACAGCCAGAAAATGTCTGCCGCTCGTTGGAGCTGCTCTTGCAACAAAGGAGGTTGTGTAGCTTTCTGTTCCTCTCTCTCACCAGCAGGGGATCCACTTCATAATAAGAGTCCTCTATTTCCCTGACCAAATCAGGCAAGATCTGCCCCACTGACATTACAAACGCACCATCACACCTTATCAAATCAGCCCCACATTGACTGTGGTTAAACTCCAAGGTCTGTTACGCCTGCACGTTCTGTCTCAGCTCTGTATCTGCATCTCTGATGCAATCACACCTTGGTGTTTACAAAGTGTCAAACAGAGTTGAGTGTACAGGTTTTAAAAAAACAAAAACAATTCCTTGGTCTAGAGCTGCGTTTCTCCAACCATTTATGTCTTTTGTGCCTCCACTGCCCCATCAGTAAGGTTCAAGTACCCATCCACAGTAACAAAACCCAAATTGACGATTAGTTTGTATAGTGGCATGTAATTAACATCCCAGCTGAATTTCTGCCATTAGAAGAGTAAAGAAATCTGCTTTTGTCTTGCAACTTATTAGTTTTAGTTTGTTTAATAAACAACAATACATTCATAAATTACTGACAAAATCCTACTGGATGAAGCATTATTCAAATCCGATGAGAGTTATATTGTAGTGTATTTGTTTTCCGTTTAATAGCTTTAATAGAGCAAAATCTAAAACTTCCAGGTGCCTCATTAACTCTTAAATATTGCTGGTTGGGAAACACTGGTTTAGATTGCTTCAGAACATACATTTCTTCATATTAGCAAAAAAAATTTGAGTCATTGAGAGAATAGCTGAAAATCTCAAGAAGCAAAAGACATTTCATGTTGACAGTCAAAAATAGGCCTTCAGAAAGAGAAGCATCTTAGCTAAGGGCCTCCAGTATTTAAATATTCACCCTTAGTTACCGAAATTAAGAGTCCATTATATAAGGCCTGGCACAGTGTTGTTTCATCCATCACAATGGTAAACTAACACTGATCAAATAAGAGCAGCCAATTAGTCAGATAGACTAGATTATCTTTTTTCTTCTTTGGTTTTCTTATATAATTAGCATACTATTTTATGCTACTACATAGTTTGTTTAGTGAAAGTTCTCTCAAAGAAAACAACTGCAGAATACAGTGAATAGTATGACCTCTTACTCAGTCTTGCTTTGTGATGATGATGATGAAGAAACGCATTCATGACCGAGTACTGTGTACAAGTTTCACATCCAAAGTGAACTTGCACGCATACACAAAATTCCCTACTACGTCCAGACCTAAAACCAGTGTGGAGTTTTGAAGTTCAGAGCTACCTTAGTGCAAGAATATGAACAAATGCAAATCTGTAGCTGTTTGTAAGAATCTGGCACCATCACCACATTGCACAAGGTCACAGATGTTCTGACCCAATAATCACAGCTTGCACAACCTGATGTACTGGAATTCCTAGCATGCATGGCTGTTTTGAGTCCAATCATTCACAGCTTTTCAGCCTAAAGAACTTGCCACAGCCATATTTGAAATGATAAACAATCAATAAAGCTGCATTTTGCCATTTCCCATACACAGACTCTTTCAAACTCAATTCATCCCCTTTTATGTCACAAACCATCATTCCAAGTATTACCTCCAGTGATCTCTTCATTGGCTAAACAATTACCAAGCAGACCAGCTTAAGAGGATCCCAAAAACCAGCTCCCGAATTCCTCTCACTAAGAAAAAAAGCATTTGAGTATGATTACCCAGTTGTTTCCCTGGATCTCCCCCTACTGGCCAAAAAGGGAATATTCTCAGTAGAGGAAAGAGAAGGGAAGTGCCTTCTGCTCCTTTCCACCATGTTGTAACCACAGTGTTTACTGATACGACAAGCCAGACAGAGAATGTTTTCACTGTATACGAAGAACGGGATTGGGATTTTGGTGGACTGGGGATAGGTAACCAACCTCTATCTGTTGCAAGCAACATATTTAGAGTTTATTTTAGGATTCAATAAATAATTAATGCTTTAATTATGAGCTGAATCTATATCAAATAATACTGCTAAAACAAAGCAAAAAATATAAAACACACACATAAAACTACACTGGGAGCTGAAAAAAAGTGAGCCTTTTAACCCACTTTAACATCCTTAAATCCATGCTGTCAATTTTTCCTATGAATAAAATACCTGCTAGAACATGGACTAAATCTGCTTAGCGTTTTATCAAAAGCTGGTTGGGATATAGTTTTTCACAGTAATGACCTATTTAAATGTCCACAGAGAGTGCAAATGCATCCTTTCCTTTGAACTCTCCAGCAATAAACAGGTTTTTCCATTCCAGATGCATATGATCATAAACTCTGGTATCTGCTAAAAACTAACCAGCCGCCTGGTAGGATTTTCAACACTTGACTTTAATAATCCAAGACATTGATTCAGAGTTAAACAGAGGTTTGTTTCATGTTGTTCAGCAGCAGCAGCCATCAAAATGCAAACAACAAAACTTCATAAGAATTTTGTTGACTTCACATTCCTAATAGCTTTAACACACACTTCAAGCTTCAAAACACAGTCCAATGTCTTAATGAGAACGTATGAAATATGAGAGTGCTAAAAATGATTCACACCTTCAGTTTTAATATCCAGTTACGTGTGATTCCAAATGTCAGAGCCAAAGCAACCGTTCAGTGTGGCATCTGCGGCTGTGACTCACACATTAATGCCAATCAATGAAGAAACCAAAATGTGAGCAAAGACACAGGGGAACGGGACCAATCTATTGAAAAGAAACAAATAGAGCCTGGAACCAGATACATTACAAAATTATAAATTTAAAAAAAGGCAGGAAATAATAACGTTGAGGGGGAAAAAAACAAAACACAGGCCTCATTCTTTAGGTCTCGCAGCAAAGACTAACCAATAAACTGTGTCATCGGTTTTGTCCCAGAACCTATTTCTTGTTAAAATCTCTTTGCAACAGGATGGTTTAAAATACTTCTCTTAAGAAACATACAAAAATCAAGTTTTCTAATGTACTGTATTCTTGTCTCCCCATATCGGCAGCCTAAAAATCTCTTAACAGGCCTGGGCCTGCAAACTTGGTTCTCCCTGAACAATATGTCAGTTAGGAATAGCACATCACCACAGAATACAGTATGCATAATGTCCACACATGTACAACATTCATGAAAAAATCTATAACATTTGGCAAAATGTACCAGCACACTGTATCCCACAGCACACCAACAACTGACCCGCCATTTCCTGCGCGGTAAATGAACCAACTTCACCCATTTCCAAAATCAATACTTGATCTGACTACTAAGAATTAAAATGTTTTTATGACAGCCATAAAATCTTGCAACAATGAATGTAGCATACTACAGGTTGAAGAATTTATTGTTGTATAAAAAGCCTACAGTTTCACATATTATTTGAAGTTGGTATGAATCCAAAGTTGTGACCATATATCTTCTTGAACGGAAAAAATAAATAAAAAATAGGAAGGGAATTGATTTTGTCCATCTGGAATTGACTGCACAGTCCACACCATACTATAATTCTACATTTTTCAGAATTCATCATAATAGGATATCGAAAACGATGAATCTAATTGAGATGCAAAAAAAAAAAAAACACTGAACCATCACTTTAGTGTTTATATGCTGCCCTGTATTAAAAAAACCTTTCTTCTTGTTTTATAATACTCAAACAAAACCGGTGCCAAAAGAGAAACAACCACCTGACCACAGATGCTTATTAATCCCCTGGATTTTCTCTCAAGACTTCAAACGTTGACTCAGACCTCTGTGAAGGAAGGAAAAGACACTGTTGAAGGCTTCAAGCTCAAACGGATTTTGACACTGCGTGTTCTTGTTTCAGCTGAGAGGGCCGTTGACTACAGCACTGGCTCAAAGCTTAAGAAGAAGAATGGGTGCCAAATGGGTTTCAGTCATTTCTCAGAGCGTTCCTCTCTTCTAAACATCAATGGACCCAAAGTGAATCATGAGATGAGTAAGTGATGACAAAACGCAAGGAATGAAGATGACGAGTCTTAAATGATGCACATTCAGAACCAGCATGATGAAGAATCCAAGCACTGAATCACCATAGGTGTTCCTCCATTGGTCTCATACCTGCTTTCACAACGATGGCCTCTGTTGAGGGAGAAAGAGCTTCGAGCAGACTGCTCCTGTTTTCTCTTCTCCTCCCGCATGCAAGCATTCAACCGGCTTGTTGATCATGTGACCTAGAGGCTCCCTCTGTCGGTCGAGCTAGCTAAAGCTCACACTGAGCATGCTCAGTCAGTTCAAATTTCAATTTTTTTTCTCCTGAGAGAAGGGCAACGACGGATTCAGGCAGCCATTTCATTGCTCTAAAGGAGCAAGAAAGGTATGGTGAGGCCATAGAGACGTGAAGCTCTGCCGTCTACTACAGGAACCAGGAGCAAGGCAGTGTTATCTTTAATCTGCTGTCGTCTCTCTCAAGAGGTCTTTATCACCACTGAGCCCCTTAGTAGGGCGCGGATGTCACAAGAGACACAAGGCCCAAAGAAGCCAGTGGCAAAAACATTTCCTAATGTTAGTAGTCAAATCAAAATTGTCTATTAGGTACATTTGCACTTCAATCAGATGCAGAAATTGGTATTAAGTATGTAAATACCAGCACAGGCTAATGAAAGAGGAAGGCAAAATGTGTATAGTCTTAAAGAATCAGCTAAAAATTCAGTGTTTCTACAAGGGACGTGCACTGCAATACATGAAGGCAAAATGACTCCTTCAAAAGATACATTAGGAGCAGCATATTTCACGGATACAACAATATAGTTTCAACCAAACAATCTACATTCTTTCAACAAACCATACTGTATATAGGCTTCTAATCATGAACTCACAAATTCCCTCAAAGGTTGCAAATCCATGTCTTTAATAATCCATGGCTTTGCAGGGAAAATATGAAGCCAAATTATGTATGGCTGCTTTCATCTTTTGTTGATGTCACAGTAATTGCAGTAGCAATGATGCTGTAACCATCAGCTCAAACTCAAAGTCCAACCCAAACTCCCACAGAATCTAAGAAAGCACACAATCATGAAACCACATAGCATATAATAACTAAAAACTAAGAGCATAACAACTATGTAAAATTGCAAAAACCATCATCAAGAATTATTTATTTTAAGCCACCAGGGTGTGCTTGAAAATTTTAGCTACACTTTTCAGGACACGTGTGCCACACTTGTAGGAATGCACAATTTTCTCCCGCCAAAAATTATATGAGGAAAAAAAACGGCAGAAATATGAGCCAGAAAAAAAATAAAAAAAGACAATGCTAGGCTGCACTGCCAAGCAGTTTTCACTGCAATGGATTCACTCTTCCTCCAGCTGTAGTCATTGCGCAATGTGAAGCAGCTTTCACACTGGAAGCAGAAAGCACTGCACTATGGAACCTATTCATTTCAATGGCTTGCACCACGCAAGGGTGGTTGGTTGCTGTGCAGCAGATTGCATGGTCAAAGTTCAAAATAGCTCAATATTCAGCTCTGTGGATATTCTACTCATGTACACATATACATATCATATATACTTATGCATGAACCACATATGCTCACTGGAAAAGCAAAGTCTGTCTTTGTAGAAATGTCATTTCGGTACATTAGAGTAGAGTATACTTGTTTCTGCTGCTATCAATGCCGCTACAATGCGTGGTAATATTATTAGCTTGTTTATATTTCAACTCACAATGTAAAATAACTTTGATTGATTTTTTTGTCCTTGTTGAAATAAAATCTCGAATTTTAGCATCCGTGAACACATTATTATTATTATTATTTTTTTTTTAAATACGTACGGCCAAAACCATTCTATATCAAGTACTACAATACAGTATATATACACACTAGTATAATAATGCTTTCTTGTATTTTTTTTCTTCCTCCACTTTCAGGAATCATGTTGTTCCAAATGGTTAAAAACTTCATTTTCATTTTCAGAAACACATTTTGACACAAATATTAAACTAAAATCAGCAATAAAAAGCAGGAGGCCTAACCAGTTCATATAATGAAGACCTGTATGCTTTCTGAAAGAAATCTGGTGCTCTCACAATAACAAGCACTGATACTGATAGCAAAAGCTTTCAAAATGCAAAGATAATCCTTTGCATTTATTGTTCCACAGTCCTTGTGCACTTCTCCTAGACAGAAACAATATATGGTTATGAATAGATTCTATAGCATGACTATGAATGCTCTAGATAATAGCTAAATGTTTGCTGCAATGAAATGGATCTTAAGTATGAGAGGTTATGAAATTCCTTTAGATTCTGCAAGACTGATTTCTCAACATGCTTTAAGGCCTTGCCTTGCAACCTTGGCAGGGGTAAAAAGTCTCCTGATTGTCGTTCTGCAAAATAAAAAAAAATCACTTCTCACCACCTCAGAACAGAACTTCATTACAAAAGCCTGCACATTATACTACGAGTTTCACTGCCATTTTGTAGTCACCTCATACCACTCACAAACCGGTTTCCTTGAAGCAACTCTGAAGATTTCAGAAATGAATAATATCTTATTGGTTTTCTACAGCAGAATGATGGAAAAGGGAAGAGATACAAAAAGGAGTACAGAGAACAGTGTGGTTATTCAAGACCCGTTTAGACACCTATCTTTTCTTTCCATTTCTCTGGATATACAGCTTGGATTTAATCATGCGCTCACAAAAGAAATTGCAATACAATATGTAAGCGCGCACACAAAGTTGTGCTTTGAGAAAATAGATCCAGATGGCTGCAGGCATGCAAATGGGCTTCTTACAAATGCCGAGGTATTCTTGTATTCACCTCAATGGAATCTACACCAGGACCAGGCAGCAAAACAAAGCTCATTGCCAGCAAGGAGAACAGCACTGCTGATTATAGGCAGCCGATGTCAGCATTTGGGTATCGAGAAAACCAAAGGATTTCTTGCATAATCGGCTCGATCTGCTTGCTCATGTTCATCCCACTTTCAAGATCTTTCTTCCTTGCACTAAAGACAAATGCAAAAACATTGCAGGAAACCTGTTAATGCCAATAATTGCTTTAAAGATTAGATGGGATTTGAGTAGGCCGCAGACTTGATGAATGAACTGATCTACACCTTTTCCTTTTAAACAAATAAACAAAAGGCATAATTATTCTTGTCAAAATGACAATTCATGAAGTAAATGACTTATAAAAAGGTTGAGCTGTACAAAAAAATCCTTCCAAGAAAGTCATCAGTAGTTAGATTTATGATAAGCGTTGAATCAAATCTGCAATAGCTTAGATTGTTAAAAGTCCCCATGCAGTTTCAAACAGACCTGCTCTTCAGGTCCTAGAACTGATTAACAGTTCATCAGAAAGCGGACAGGTCAATCAGATATTATCCGAAATCAGAAGAAACACTTATTTCCAGACTGCAAGAGAATCGATTTTTTGAGTACTGAGTCCACTTCTTTCCAAAAACCCACAGCAAACCAGTTGGTAACAGATATCTGCCAATGCTTGCTCCTTTGACCACAAAAGCAAAAATGGAGATGGAAATAATCCTGTTTCATCAAAGTGCAAACCTTCCAGCAACATGGCTGTACCTGCCTTAAGCAGTGGTCTTCATTCATGGGGGAGGAGAAAACAAATTTACACTCTCCAAACGACTAGCTATCTTCCCACACATGCACCGTCCCTGAGCTCAGGTCACATGACCAGCTCTCTGTATAAAGCTCTGACATGGCCCACACTGAGCATGCTCAGATCGAGCTCTACTGTTCTACACGAAGGAGGAAGAGCAGAAAAAAACAACAGTGCAGCCATTTCATGGAACGGGGTCTGGCTACAGTCAATAGGCTTTTTGGAATCGTAAGCGCTGTTACTGATACTCAATCTTTTAGATATATTTAAAGCTTCTGATTAGAATGAAAAGCAAACCATAAACAGCACTTTTTTTGGAATTATATATTGTCAATGTTTCAATGGTTTCTGAACTGGTAAACTTGTGCATTTTCACATAAACATGAGTTATTATGTGTCAAAATGTTTCCTGTGATAGAAAAAAACTAAAACTTAGTCACAAGTCATCTATTTGGAAGAAAGCAGAAAAGCTCCTAAACTGAACCAGTGAGAGTCTTAAAAATGCTAAAAAAAAAAAAAAAAAAATTTAAAATAAAAAAAAAAAAGATAATTTGGTTAAATATGTCCTTAATAAAGGATAATGTGAACTTAATATCTCCATCTCCTACACTGAGTTTCAGATACATAACATATTTGTAATAAATAAGTAGCTGTTTTCGAAATCTAACGTGAACAGGAATTGGTCACTAAAAATGTTCTGTGAAAAAGATTAATTATTATGATTATTTATATATGAAAACCCCTTGGAAGAAACACAATGGAGTTGAGATTATTTACAGCAGGGCACAAATGAGGTTGAGGTCATTGTCTAATGTAGTTCCCTTTCATTTCTGCAAAGTAACTGACATGGGTAGATCCATAAAGTCTTGACTTCTTGCACTTTAAATGATGCACTGAAAATGTCAGAACTCCCCCCAGGGATATGAATAATTTCAGCCTTGACAATACCCCTGGGGTATGAATAATTTCGGGCTTGACTGTATTTATTGAATAATCTACAACATGGAACAATCTAGTCGTAGGCGCATTTCCTTCAATTTGCGCAAAATAAAAATTGAAAACGCACCAAATAGAAACACATCAATATGGCAAAAACACATATTTATCTGAAAAAAGGCGTTACACTCGCATAAGGTGGTTTTTCAGGCAATTTTAAAAAGGAAAATTTCGCAAACCTACAATGAAAAAAAAAAAAAAAAAACGTTTTTACATTTTTGGGTGGGATGGCATACCAATTATCATTCTTTAATTTAAAATTTAAAGTAAAACTTTGCAGGATTAATAGATTCCAAGCAACAGAAAAATGGCACCATGGCAGTAGGGCTTAACCGAAGATAATTTTCATGCGCATTTTGACAGTGAAGCTGGCTTGATTAAAAGCAGTAAATCTCCAGCACCTGCTTTCAGTGTACAGCAGCCGATGCAACACACATGCAGTTTCCACGCAAGAGCGCCCTCTGGCCTTCGGAGATGATTTACCACTGATCACAGACCTGTCTTGACAAGATGTGCATGAGAATAACAGCTTTTGCTACACTGTGGTCTTGATCTAATTTCAAATTTTTGTGCAGTCCTAGTTGGAAGAAACCACATAGAGAAAGGCTTTGACAAGTCTTAAGCCATGTCCACACGTATTTGTATAAACAGAGTTTTCCCCGCTTTCGTTTTAAAAAAAATCTCTGTCCAAATGAAAAAAAAATGCTTTGTGATGCATGTTATGGGCATCCCGAACCAACAAGTGGTGATAATGACACTTGAGAACAGAGGCGGATTACCGTCCCACGGTTTAACAAAGCAGAATACGCAATATGTTTGCCGTGAATGTGCAGAACTTGCATCATTCACTTCTTCCATGCTCGGTGTGAACCCAGCCATATTGGCCAATCATGAGGCAAAAACACTGGTTGTAGTGTCCACACGACCCTGCTGTACCTGGAGTTTTGGAAAATCTTCACCCTGGCCGGAGTTTTCAGAAAGTTTCAGTTTCAGTGACCCGATACTCTATTTTTAAGTGGACAAACAGCAAAACTACATAGAACAAAAGTGTGGTTTTGAAAATACCCATGTTCGTGTGGACAGGGCCTTAGCAAGATCACATTTGTGGCTGCTCGCGAGTATAAGAAGCTTGCATTGCCATTAATGTTTGTCTGACAGTAATTGGCTGTGAAGGTCATCGGTTCACTACTCTTCACAGAGTGTTTCAAAGCCACGTCATCAGCTGGTCTGTCTATGAGCTGACATATTAGTGATCCGCTGATGAATCGACTGATCTACGCGACTTTGAAACACTTCACGTCCCTGCATCTGTGTTTGCACTCAGGGTACAGCAGTGAAGAGTTGTGAACTAATGATCTCATGGTCAATCACTGTCATTTCTGTTGAGCACAATGGCCAATCAGCTGGGTTTAAGAACAGGCTCACTAGCACTCAAATGTTAGCGGGAAATAGACGATTTCAAAATTTCAGTACCAATTGGTACCCAAGCCAATACTTTTGGCAACACCATTTCAGCCATTTACAAGCGACATGTGAATAGCTGTGTAAACAACAATAGAAGAAATACAGCAGATCCTGATGGTGTGTGGCATGTGGCTGGGTTCATTGCATTATTATGATGTCATATTTCAGCTATGTATTTAAAACTAGCGAATATTCGCTTAAAATTCTGCACTTTTGTTACAATGTTGTCATGCTAGATACCCTTATGGCTCGTTTCCACTCAGTGGTACAGTACGGTACGGGTCGGTACGGGTTATCTTTATCAGGCTTGCATTGCACTGCCAAAAGGGTACCAATGGTACTATTTTGGTGGGCGTGGTGTGCGATAGAAAGTTTCAGTTGACGCCATTCTCACTCGAGGAAATGTCAAAGTAAAGCTGTGCAAGTCGTTAACATATCATATGAGAAGCACTTCTCACAAAACAGATGCTTTATACACAAATACTTGTGTATAAATGCTCATTACTACCCTTTCTATGAACAAGATTTGATTATAAATGTAGATCAATGAAACAGCATACTGTAATGTCTGCAATTATATAAAATAAATAAATAAATGCAACATATATGAACACATACAGACCCTTACAGTCTCCGATGTTACCAATTACAGAAAAACTACACACAGCATACATTTAGTCCTTATTTGGGTTCAAAAACAACACGCAACATATAGCCCACAGTCAATGCAAACCTCTCATCTGTATCTTTAATCTTCACCAGCACATGTAACTCTGGTCAGAAAGTAATTCCATCATTCAGAGTTCATTATAGTCCAAAAGGTGACAATAGTTATAGATAATAGATATAGATAATAGTTAGACATGGCAGTTTGTTCATGTTTTAGGTTGCTGAAAGAATCATTTGCTCCTTTGTTTTTCCGGGCTTCTCCTTTTGAGTTTGTCCGTTTCTGAAAGGATGTGAGAAGCACTTCAATTATCACGTGCACGCTATTATCATCAGCTCAAGAGGTTCGTTATTTAAAATATAGACGCGCAACGACCGCACGCGAGCTCTTTCGAGAAAATAAAACCACTCGCGCTTTAGACGACCTTGTAAACGACGAGGCACGGGGTATATTCTGCTTTTTTTTTATGGCTGTGTGGCTGTTCATCAAGACGACGACAACGTTTGTTTAAGCTCGGGTCGACCATGGCTCATTATTATATGTATATATTATTAGTGTAATGTCTCGGCTGTGCATTTAAAAATGGCGCTTTTCTTTGTTTTATTCTCCTGGCTTGTACACGAGCTAGTGATGCTTCTCTGTAAACCAATAGCGTTCAGTTGCACGTCTTTCTCCGCCTTTTCGTACCCTTTTGTTGTGCTAGGAACCCTTTCGAAAGGGTACCCAAAAAGTAGTACAGTACGGTTCGCTTTTTGGTACCTTTTGACAGTGAAAACGGCCATAAAAGCGTACCGAACCATGACGTACCGTACCTTACCACTCAGTGGAAACGAGCCATTAGGTAAAGGGTGCCAAAAAAGTGGTACGATACGGTTCGATATTTTGGTACCTTTGACAGTGGAATACGGAAATAAATGTGTACCATACCACACTGTACTATATTGCTCAGTGGAAACGAGCCAGTACACAATGTCCACCTACTTAAAACAGCAGGAGTGGCTCAACCAATTTGAGGCCATCCTCTTCTCCAACCTGAGACCACGCTGCTAATAGGTTGGATACATCTGTGCTTTGTTTCAAGCAGAGGAAGTCATGCATGGGCATCCGGCCAGGGCTATATATCAGTGCACAGTGCATGTGAACGTGTGAAATATACTAACACTGAGGAGAATAAACTGTTGAATATCCCCTGCTTTTTCTATAATTCGCTTCACTCAGATGCATGTCACAATTTAAAAGAAAAAAAATCTGCTTATACTTGCACTGCGACTAGTTATTTTCTGTCGATCTCTGGCAGAACTTGAATTGAACAATCTCGGCTTCTGTTGAATTGGTTGTCACCACCGCCTGCTCCCACAATACTTTTGTTCCACTCCAGCTCTTACACAAACACTGTAACATTGTATATAAATTGCTTTTATTAGGGAGCTGCTATAAATATTTGCCATGTTGAAATTGCTTTTGATTGTGCTCTCACTGTTTACTTTCGCCTTCACATTCATTCATTAATTTTTCTTCGGCTCTTCTATTTATTCATCAGGGGTCAACACAGTGGAATGAACCGCCAACTTATCCAGCATATGTTTTACACAGCAGATGCCCTTCCAGCTGCAACCCAGTACTGGGAAACATCCATATACATCTCATACCCTACAACCAATTTTAGTTGATTCAATTCACCTATACTGCATGTCTTTGGACTGTGGGGAAAACCAGAACACCCAGAGGAAACCCACACCAACACAGGGAGAACATGCAAACTCCACACAGAAACGTCCTACTGGCCCAGCCAGGACTAGAACCAGCGACCTTCTTGTTGTGAGGCGACAGTGCTAACCACCACGTCGCCCTGCTTTCACATTCATATACAAGATATTTGTCACTGTGTTACTTATCTATATATCTATATATATATAAAGCAGTGACAGTGGGGGCAGTCGGTAGTGAACAAGTAATGCAATATGTGTATGGTCAACACCAATAACTGCAGCAAGCCTTATGTAACGGTACAATTTTTGTTAAGCTTCAATGGGTTTAGCAATCCCAATGGAACACTCTACTTTGTGGAGTCAGTTATGGAATCAACCAATTTTTGTACTTGATTTTAAATTCTTCAAACTATATTACACCAATTTTCAGTTACTTAATGGCCCATTGATTCTCAGACGATATACTATATCTCTACAGGATTGGCAGTTAGTTGGGTGGAATCTTGTAAATGAGCTACTCTTACTGTTGTTGTAGCATCTATTTTAAATTTAATCACTGCTAAATTTTAAATGCAGAAATGCATATGGCTGCCTGCGAGATGCGAGTCAAACTTACGGCTTGCAGAACTAGTTCCCAACAAACCTAGCACACTCATGTCCACCCAAATCTTCAACTTCAGTTTCAATGAATCACTAACAATGCAACAGGTTCTTAATCATTTAGACATGACTGGACATCTTTAAGTGGCTGAAGAAATATCTGAAGATGGTCAAACAGTCACATTTAAAGCAATGAGACTTAGAGCTTTCGGTATCTTTACAACTGTTCTTTTAACTTTCTGTTAAAAGTCCCACGAGACAATACTGCAATGTATTTTCAGTCACTTTCCCAGTGATGGGTTGCAGCTGGAAGGGCATCCGCTGCGTAAAACGTATGCTGGATAAGTTGGTGGTTCATTCCGCTGTGGCGACCCCAGATTAATAAAGGGACTAAGCCGAAAAGAAAATGAATGAATGAATGAATGAATTTTCAGTCACTGGTTTCATTTACATATATTCATCGAAGCATGATTCACGTGTGCTAGACTACAACGAAAGACTGCCTACATACTGTTAAACAAAACAATTGCTATAAAAGTGTTTATTTGCAGCATTTGCCCCATTTAAACCTGGTATTAACAAAGATGCATTTTTGTCTATCTGATCAATGGTAAATACAGTTAAGCGTGTTTACCTTGAGAGGCAGTCAAAAATAAAACATCTATCTGGACTGCTTTTGTAGTGTAGATACTCAAGACACCTCCTCTCTGCCAAATGACCCAAATCTTAAACATTACAGGACACTGTTTAAATGCACCCATTTCTGACTGAATTTAAATATTGAGTAGGAGGTGGGAATTTGTTTTTGCATGAGCCACATTTCTAAGTTTCATGTTTAAACTATGTTTACTAGTTTGTTTTTCCAAGATCTGTGGTAAACTACCTGTTGGCGCTAACAGTATGCCAATAAATGTCACATAAATTGGAATTCAAACTCACATTGGTAACATCTAACACTGAATAAAGCACATACACAGCACCTGAGGAGATTACTGTCACACTAGTTTATGCTGTTGTTCAGCCAGGACATCACAGAAATAGAAACTGTTTCTAAAATTTAAAGCATTGCCATCATGCGTGGTTGGACAAAAGCTCCTTTCAACATGGAAAAGATGTGTAGCAGTGCTGCAACGCACAGTTAAAAATATGATTTACGACTAACATTGTGTGCTTAAAGCGCTAGTAAAATAAACATTGTAAATTTTTATTACATTCAGACAAAAACTGTGGTGAACATTTATAATAATTAATTGTGTGGATGCTAATATTTATCATTACAGTGATTTTTTAAAGTCGTTTTTGGTAAGTGTGGGTGTTAAAATGCTCTCTTTTATGTTAATTGAAAATGTAATTGCTAAGGGACTAAAGATTGCTATCTTTTCTTAGATGATTCAAGTTTCATGAAGTTTAACCAAAGACGTTTTCAAGTTTTTGTTTCACAATGAACGTTTTACACCCACTCTTATAGACAGGCATCATGTCAAAGTTCGCCCACACAGATTACTAACACAAGACACAAAAACATTTCAAAACAAATCAGCTTAAGTCAATCAATGGATCCAGTCATTAACGTAAATGCGAATCTCAATACTCAAGACAAACAAAAGGTGTGTTTATAGTGAATTTAAACCAATATAGTAATGTCTGACAGGAACTTCATTACCAATTCATTGCTTATATATAATAAATAAAAAATACAAAAATTAACAAGAACAGTGACATCTGTTTGTACGGAAGCCCATACTGTCTTCCACCTTTACATACCTTTCCTCATACCATCAAACAAGAAACACTAAGGCGCAATCCCAAGGCTCCCCCTGTCGGTAAACAGGTGCAGATTCACATAAACATGGTGATGTGTTTGATTATCTCAAAGTATTCCGTTTAGTAAGCATTAGTTAAACACAAAGCAGTCGTTGTTGTCATGAATAAAACTGCAAGGCTTTTAAAGTAACCCAATATACAGTTATGCTAAATACTAAAACGTTTCTGACTGGCTATTTCTATGAGACTTCCCAGAGTGGCTACTCCTGTCAAAATGACACCCTATTTAAATGTGTACAGGACCTCTTTTAAAGTAACAGAACATATATTCTACAACTTCATTCTGAATTCCTATAATAATTTGATCATTAGATCCAATTCAAATAAATTAAGAATGAAATCAACTAAGGTGCTTCAGAACAAAAATCACAAGTACAACTACAGAACCCCTGAAATATCTTTCACTATTAAATGACATGCCTCATTTGGTTACTAAAACAAATTAAAAAAACGAATAAATAAGCATAATTATTAAGTCGTAAAGCAAATTTACATTAATTTCTTTTTGAATTTAAAAATTCCTACATAAATAACAAGGGGGCTCCTTGACTCCTTTTAACTAAGAACGTAACACTCCACCTTTCCAAAAATGCAAACAATTATCCAAATCCTTTTATATAACATCACATATCTATGCATCAAATAACTTCATTTTAACCCAATAACACTAATGTTGACAACTGCTTTAGCACCAAGTAGCTCTTAGCCACAGTTTCCTGCACGAACCGCGCTGCAAACTATTGATACCGCTGAAATATTCCCAAACACAAGGGTACAGCGGCTGGGTGTTTGCCTGGGCAGCGAAGGGAATCATTTGTGGCTGATGTACCAATACTGTAACAATGTGCACTAGCACTATTCACTATTTACGATAGCACCACAGCATCTGAAGCCGGATAGAGCCCCGGAACCAGCATAACAACAATTACCTTGCCGTAAACTAGCAGCAAAGAACGGCTGTATTCAGGTTTCCAGGCAACAGCAGCTGCACTGCAAAAAAAGAAGAGGCCGCCCCATTATTTGCCTTCACAAAGCTTCACTCGCACAAAAGCACCGATCTTTCGCCTCGAAATAGACCGTCAGGCGGGCTCTTTGAAAGACTCGTTACGGAAACCTGCCCGAGAGAGCCGCTTGGAGCCTCAGCCGTCTGTTATACGTGCCTCAAAAGGTCTGTCAATCAGTCAATAAATCCAATTGAGTAAAGCATCACGCTTACACAGATAAACAAAGTTAAAATGTGGAATCGTTGCTCTGCTCTTACCTCAGTTTTCATTGAAGCCATGGCTCCTCAGCCCGAGACCCCGCCCCCTCGCGCACACGTCACTGATTCATTTTTCTTCCGAGCTATGTGGAGTAGTGAAGTCCCAGCTCATTTCCGAGAATCGGTTCTTTTGAACTGCTTCAAAGAATTAACAGCGATTCGTGTGTTACGCTATGACGCCATCTACATGCAGACAATTGCTTGCAAATAATGTGTGCTACAGACGTCTCTAATTTTATTACTAGGACATTTGGAGTATGAATACAAGCTGAAATACTTAATATAATTTTTATTTTGTGCAAGGTAGCCTACTAGATATTCATTTTAAAAGCACAATATGATTATTTACACAAAATGACACATTCTTGTAAAGGAATGGGCTAAAGCTATTGATGATCAAGATGATCTGTATTGTTTGTTTCTTGGTCATTTCTTCTAGTCTCATATTTGTTGTGAGATGATGTTGGTCTTAATTATTGTAAATCTTCTGAAAAAAAAACACCTTTATAATCATTGTATTTAAAGTATCACATTATTGTGGGTCTTTTATTCATTAATTCATTTTCTTTTTGACTTAGTCCCTTTATTAATCAGAGCTCACCACAGCGGAATGAACCGCCAACTTATCCAGTATATGTTTTAC
>CAIGQW010052715.1:81749-92597 GCA_903798125.1 Danio choprae
AACTCCACACAGTAATGCCAACTGAGCCAGCCGAGGCTCGAACCAGCAACCTTCTTGCTGTGAGGCGATTTTGCTACCTACTGTGCCACCGCAACGCCCCTGTGGTTATTTTAGTTGTATCAATGTAATTTATCAAAACATAAGCTTGTTATACGTACATTTTTTTAACTATTTTAAAACAAAGCTTAATGTGGACTTGAAAATAGTCTGACGGAACATTATCAAAATCTTTGCATATAACAGAAACTTTTCACTTGTGATATAAAGTCAATAATCTGTTCCTGAAAATATGAATAATTGGTTGATTGAACTATTGATTCAGTGTTGTGCTAAATTTCAGAGATGTGTTGCACCACTCAGCCTCAGACTGATTCAGGATGTGTTTACACTTGGCAAATTTGGTTTGATTAAAATAAGCAGATCTGCTTTAAACAGATCGTCGTCTTCATGTGACACATTTCATTTGATAAGAATTATATTCTATGTGAACACAATTATTACCTTCAGCCCAGCATACAACATTGTTTTAGAGGTTAGATAAGTTATGTCATAAAAGCTGCTTTAATTTTGTATAGTTAGTCTTAAAAATTAGCACAAATGCTAAGCAAACCAGGACTAAATGGTATGGACCAAATGAATCAAGAGAGCCAAATTAAAAATGTGAACATAACCTCAGTCTCATTAACAAATCTTTAGGACCAGATTTATCAACAACTGATTCAATGATTATTTTCCAAATCGGACACTGCTCACATTTGCTCATTGCCCATAAATTAAGAATATAGGCTTAGAATCATGTCTATTTCAACCATGCCAAAACAGATTTAAGCTGTGCTCATGGCCTGGCTAAGCTTAAATTTCACTCTAGTTTCACTCTGAAACCAGCCAAGAGCGCAGCTAGGTCCACAAAATCAGCATACGCAGAAGAAATTTAAGGCCACCCATAAACATTCTCCATACCCATTTCTTTTCTTTCAGAATGTGTACCATCCATCCAGGCAACACACCCAATGTCCATGTCCTTGTGTAACACAGTGATAATGATGGATCGGGATCAGTTTCTATGGCAACAGGAAATAGGCAGCAGGCAGTACTGGGGGTGAAGCCGGTCGCCTTGATCTTTTACCCCTTATTTCCTTCTCATGCCATCCTGAAAAATGGTCCATGAGAATTACATCGAAACACCAGGAATTCAACACCATTCTGAGTTATATTCATTCTATTTAGCTGTATTTATGTCAAAATGAAGAACTACGTTATGTACTACACAACAGACAGTTCCATAATCATTATGTATTATTTAGTTTTGACTACACTCTTGAAAATCATGCCAATTCATACTAGTCACATGCTAGCAGCATGCCAATTTATACTGGAAACGTGTTAGCAATATGCTAATTCATATTAAATTTATGTTAACAACATGCTAATTCAAGAAGGTCGCTGGTTCGAGCCTCGGCTGGGTCATTTGGCATTTCTGTGTGGAGTTTGCATGTTCTCCCCGTGTTCGCATGGGTTTCCTCTGGGTGCTCCGGTTTCCTCCACAAGTCCAAAGACATGCGGTAAAGGTGAATTGGGTAAGCTAAAATGTCCGTAGTGTATGAATGAGTGTTTATGGATGTTTCCCAGTGATGGGTTGCAGCTGGAAGGTCATCCGCTGCGTAAAAACATATGCTGGATAAGTTGGCAGTTCATTCTGCTGTGGCGACCCCAGATTAATAAAGGGACTAAGCTGAAAAGAAAATGAATGAATGAATGAACATGCTAATTCACACCAAATATGCTAATTCATACTAAAAACATGCTAGCAACATGCTACATCATACTGGAAATATGCTAATAACATTAATTAATCTATCTATCTGTCTGTCTATCTATTGTTTAACAACTAAACAAACATGGGAATCATGCTAAAATATGTTAGCAACATGCACTTAAAATGTGCAAATCTTTACTAGGAACCAATGTTGAAACATATTAGCAGCATTTAGAACACATTCATCATGTGCTAGAAATGTTTATTCATGTCAGGGTGCAAAAATAATAATTAAAAAAATTGGACAGAGACAAATGAAAAAAAAATAATAATAATAACCTTGTACTTACCCAGCTAACATAGAATGCTTCCAGAACATTTAGTAACATTCCTATAAAGTTGTGTAACATTGTTTTAATGTTTTTTTTTTGCAACATTCTTGTTACATTGATAGGATAAACGATCTTAGAACAACATTCTTGTAATGTTTTTAGTGCGTTGCTTACTCAAATGTTCTTATAATGTAGAAAATCGATCTAACGTTCTAGAAAGGCTTTAGGATGATACTTTTACTTGATAAAACCTGAAGAAAGGATCCTTTAGTGAAAACTGCCCCTGATATTGACTGACTTATTACATTCGAATGAACAAAAGTGTTAATAAAAATGGGAAATCTTATAAAACACGCATGTGTCATTGAAAATTAAACTTACACGAGATATAATTAAGATAAAACAAGCTCTTTTTCATTATTAAAATAATGTTTTTATCCATTTAACTGCATATTAATGACCGAACCCCTCTCTGTGGACAGTTTTAAATGTAGTAAGATGTAGTAAATGCCATAAATTTGATATAATGATTCAGTTATACGCAACGAATAGCTTACAAAACTGTTTCTAAACCCAAAAAAAGATGATCAACATGAAGTTTTTGTTTCTTCCCCAGTACAATCATCAAATAGATTCTTGCATGCATTTAAACCACATACACAAATAAGCACAAAGTCCAAAATGAAACATTTGGTGAACAGAATCGTAGGATAAAAATGATAATTGAAGTGATTTTATTTCTTTTGCTGTACATTTCGATTCTGTCACAACTTTACAGAAAACATCGATCCACAATCGTGCTACTTTATTTGGAAACCTGCTGGAAAATCCAGGGAAAGAAAAGTACCACGTACTGACGAAATGAAACTTGATAAAGCTGCTGAAACTTTGGTTAAAAGAACAAAAAGAACAAAAAAAACAGAACATAATACATGTAAATAAGCCATGAATAAGTGTTCGTCCATGCCGCAACTTCAGCATTTACAGAAATGGAGGACGCATGAATTATTTCATTCACTTGCACTGCTAAAAATAATCATCTACATTCTCTAATGATACTTTCTGATGCCAACAGAAAGAGGCTCGAGAGACAAATGAACAATACATTTGATGCAACATTCTTTTTTTTTTCTTTTTCACAATTTCTGTATGACGGGACCAGCGATGCATCAGATTCACATTTAAGGCAAAATGTGGTTGGACATATGCAGAACTTCAAGTCAGGGATTTCTTATAACAGATTGAATCAGAATTTGAATGTTCTTTTTCTGAATAATCTTTCTTACTATTTGTGCACTCGCTGAGATTAGAGCACAGTGACACAGAAACACAATCTGAATTTACCTTTCGCTGCACTGTTAAAAGTCACAGTGGCCTGCGGGGACACAATCAGCAAAGACAAAGTCCCTTCATATGAATTTTAATGGGTTATTTTCTAAAACATGTGCCTTTTGTAGCCTAAAAAAAAGTGATTTTTAGAGCACATCATTTTTATCAGACTTTAAATATTTTATACAGTGTTTAACTAATGAGCTGCGCTAACCCATTTCAATGTTTTAAAATAGCGTTTTCACAGTGAATCTTCAATAAACGATCGATGTTCAGGTTTTCCCAACTGATAAATATAATAAAACTCACAGATATACCAATTAATTAAAGTGTTTTGAATCCTACAATTAGTTATAATAAAATAAAAAACATAATAAAACCTAAAACCTAAAAATAATAAAACATAATATTATTATCAGAGTCCAATCAAAGTGTTAAATTTTAAGCAGGCCAGAAAACAGATCATGAAAAAAATAGTAGTATTTATATATATATTGTTATAAGTATTATTATTATTATTATTATTATTATTATTATTATTATTTCTAATAACCTATTGTTGTATTTGAAGTACACAAATGGCACCTTTTTTTGTAGAATGACCTGATTATATTACTTTTTGTCAGCACTGTAAATAAAAAAGTGCATGAATCTAAAACAAAATCCAGAAATGAGTACCGAAATCTAGAACAAGATGTACGTGGTGTTCTGTTGTGTTCCGAATCAGACTTTCTTTCCTCGCTGAATCAAGTACTACACAAAACGATAACAACACTGATCTAAAAATGAGTATTCGTATTTTGGAGAGGAAGTGGAAAAAACATTCACACACACACACGCACACGCACACGCACATGCAGACACACGCACACACACGCACACACACGCACACAAACATATACACACACATAAAAGTGCCTTTTTGTGCTTCAATTTTTCAAATTCTCCAACAGTTCAAGGGTCTGAGCTGGTCATCATGAAAAACATGTTTGCCATATTAAAGGACTGTACACGACAGCCTAAGGCCTCACCGGAAATCCATCATAAATCTCCATTCGTAGTGGGATAATATAAGAAATATTGATGAATAAGACCAAAAGTCACATACTAAAGATGTGTACATGTACAGTCCGCATTAGATTTTAAATGACGCACATTTCTGATGTCTACTATTTCACCAGCATTGACATAATGCAAATTCTGAAAAAAAAATATTGTTGGTTGTATAATAACTCCAGGGTGAAACTGTGAAAGCTAAAAAAGACAAATATGAATATATTGGTTGTTTGGTGTGAAATAAGATAACAGAAATGAGTCAGCAGTCCGAAGTTTGCTTCTAAAATCTCTCGACAGGCAGTAAAACTAGTTTTCACTCAGAAACGATATGCAATATATTGTTCCCTTAAGCATTCAAGGGACCTCAGCTACCATTTTGCCCAAGCGATAATGACTTATGTGCCCATGATGGCGACTACATTGGTATTTCCAAGCTGTATCAACACAGTGTCTGTTTGGTGATGAGTTAAAAAGTCTTACCAATCACCTTCAATAAATAAACTTGTTCTTTGCAGAGTAACGTTTTCTGCGGCCCAGTGTTTTGGTTCAGAGCCACCGCTGCTTGCATTAAGCAGGCCAGATTCATAATCGTTTGATTTGTTCCCTCGGTCAGGCAGGATTATTTTACTGAGCGCATTCTCTGAGGAGCTTCACATAAGGCCAGGCTTGGTTGAATGAAAACGTGTAACTTTCACTTCAAAATGCTTCAGATGCTGGTATTTATTTTGCAAAATCTCTGAGTGGGGTTTTGTTTTTCAAGAGTGCTACGTCTTCTTAGGCACTGAAACCTTCTCCCCGCTTGTTTTCTGCAATGCTGAAACGATGATATGAGGGGATTAACTACATAACGTAAGGGGAAAGAATCCTGAAGTTTGAAGGATATTTTAGGGCCTGACAGCAATGCCTGTACCGTCCAGCAGGGGGCAGCAGATGAATGGCATGATGAAGAAGCAGGACGTCTAAATTGTCGTCGTCTACCTCATGCTACTATTGAAGCTGGAGTTGTTGCTACTGCAGCTTTCCTCGTATGTGGGAGGAGGCTCTGAAAAGTAGAGTGAACAAAATAATATTTTATTATTACTTCAAATGGAACACAATGCTGTTCTCTAAATGTACATTTATTGGAGCACAAAATACATTTGGAAATTGTACGGATGTCCGCTACTCTTTAAATCACTGTACAAAAACAACAACAACAAACAAACTAAATAAATAAAGCTTATAGTTTAAAAGGTTTTACTGTACTTTCTGATCACATCAGAAAAACAACCTTTTTGAATTACATTACTTCATGAATTAAAGACCTTCTGCTCTGATTTAAAAACTTAAGACCCTAAGATTGTGGAAGGGCAAATTTAGACCTTTTAATAATCACCAAAACCCTAAACACGATTTCACATCTTGCTAGCATGTTTCTCTGTAAATCAACAATTGGTTAAATTGGCTGCAGGTTGTAAATCTGTTTCTAACATGACTTGGCATGCTGCTAACATGTTTTAGGAAGTTTATAGCATGATTTACCAACATGTTTCCAGATAAACTAACAAATTACCCTGCTGAAAAAACCAGCATATGCTGTAAGGTATGTTTTGATGCTGGTATGCTGGTCTTGCTGGTTTCAATGCTGGTTTTGCTGGTCTCGATGCTGGTTTTGCTGGTCTCTATGCTGGTTTTGCTGGTTTTATTGCTGGTCTTGCTGGTTTAATTGCTGGTCTTGCTGGTCTCAGTGCTGGTCTTGATGCTGGCCAGGACCAGCACTGAGACCAGCAAGACCAGCATTGAGACCAGCACTGAAACCAGCAAGACCAGCATCGAGACCAGCAAACCCAGCATTGAAACCAGCAAGACCAGCATCAAGACCAGCAAACCCAGTATTGAAACCAGCAAGACTAGCATTGAAACCAGCAAGACCAGCATCAAAACATAGCTTACCAGCATATGCTGTTTTTTTTCAGCAGACTAGCATGGCAGCATATTTGCTAACCTGTTTCTATGTGAATTAGCTCATTGCTAACATTTGACGTGTTTCAACGTAACATGTTTCAACAAATTATTAAATTGCGAACATGGCAGAATGCTAAAAGATTTCTAGTATGACTTAGCGCATTGCTAACCTGTTTCTAGGTGAGTTAGCAAATTGCTAAGATGACAGCATGTAGTTAACATGTTTCTACATGAATTAGCACATTGTTAACGCAAAGATTGTTGCTAGCGTGGTTTGAATTGATTAGGCATAAATGTTGCTTGATTTAACATTTTGCTCACATGTTTAAGATGTTTCTATCATGAATCAATGCCAGCAATGTTGCAACATTATCTGAAATGTAACTTCATCTTTACCATCTTTTACTATACATGATATTGAAGCTTGAATACATTTTAAAAGAGAGAACGCTGTGTTACATGCAAGGGTTTCAACACAAATGATTAAATAATAATAAATGTCAGTTTGTTGCATTTAGTACACTGAAATCTATTTAATTTAATTTAAGTACAGAGATAGTATTATATTTTGTATAAAAAAAATTTTTTTTGGATCGTTCTTTTTCATTTAAATTATTTAGTTTTTATTATTATTTAAATTAATTCATGTTTTAGTAATTTTGTTGTGTATTTTCATGTCTCCTTAACTTTTTAAAATATGTTTACCTATAATAATTATACATACTGTATATTATGGTGTTCATTTTCAAACATAAAAACCCTGCTAGACAAATGGGGCACTACTTTCCACTTAGATCACTCACCATGTGGGTATTCCCAGGTGCTGTATTCGGGGGGCAGGATGAGTGGACAGGACGTGGGTACCGGTGTTGCGTTCCCATCAGTGAAGAAAGGTATGGTGGCTCCAGTGGACAAACAGAAGAGCGGTGCAGAGCCGTCTGTAGACTGGACATGCTGCTGGCTCTGTGGCGGTACGGGACCTGATGCATGACCGAAAGTGCTGGGAGCCACAGAGAGAGGAGCGCCGGACGGGTCCTGCTGAGAATGGCTCTTGGTGGGGATCTCCTCGCTGTCGCCTCCTCCTGCCGCCAGCTGTCCCGCCAGCTCGTCCTCTGCCGGAGGTGCGCTCGGGACTACAGCTGCTGGATTGAGGCTTTGCCTGGTGGGCATTGGAACGCCCTGAGCCATGGGGTGAGGAATGGAGGGAGTCAAGTTTACAGCAATGTTCCCAATGTAGATGGGTAACGTGACCACAGCCTCAGGAGATTTCAGTGAAACCTGCCAGAAGAAGAGACTTTATGAAAAGCATTTTATGATATTAATGATTTTAGATGCATCTTAATCTGACAGTAGTGCCTCGCAAAATGCTTTAAAGCTACAGATCGCTCAGAAATGAAAATGACATGTTCTTGAAAAAAAGTCAACAAATCATGCTGACATGGCAACAAATTGTAAACAAATCATTCTTTGATCAATTTTTTAGACTGATTTAGATTCATTTTGTTTGATGAAAAATCATCTCAGTGAGTATTTTCAGTCTTTTGGTTTAACTGGTCACAAAACTGGTTGAACTGATGAACCAGACCAAATTTGTTTTTGAAATAAACTCAAATCAGTCTTTTCAATAAACTGATGGATCCCATTGAAAAACAAAATTACCTAATGTTTTAATTGTTAACAAAACTACATTGTGAACGGCACGGTGGCACAGTGGGTAGCGCTGCATCCCACGGCATCCGCTGCATAAAACATATGCTGGATAAGTTGGCGGTTCATTCCGCTGTGGCGACCCAAGATTAATAAAGGGGCTGAGCCGAAAAGAAAATAAATGAATGAAACTACATTGTTTCAGACGAATCATTCAGGAATCAAACTTATTTAGTTTTTGAAATGAACTCAGTTCAGTCTTTACTTACAGATCCTGTTCATCTGCTCTAAATAATTATTTCATTAATAAATCTGATTCATTTTACAATTTGAGTGACTGAATATTCAAGTGATTCAGTTAAGTCAGACTGATTAGATTTTTTATAAATTCATAAGATTTCTTTTTAATCAGATCTTATCAATGAATCATCTGATCCAGCTCACAAATCATTTGGTTTAATTCTTAAATTGAATTCACTGAATCAGATCTTTTCAATGAATTTGCTCTATCCTGTTAGGATGATATTTAATGAATTAGACTGATTGGGCTTTTGAACTTAATCAGCTGAATCAGTTCATAAATCATTTGATTTTGTCCTTAAGATCAACTTACTCTAGAAAAATTGGTTAATTGGTTTATCATGTCTGAATGATTCAATAAATTCAATTCAATGAATCAATGAACTTCTCAGAATATGTCGACTCACTGAGTTTGGTACTTTCATTGATCTGATCAATCCTTTTCACAAAACAGCTCTAAATGATTCTTTCACAAATAAGACTCATTTGTTCTCAATTTCAAATCAATGGACTATTTAACTCAGTTAATGATTTGATCATAAATCAAACTATTTTATAAAAGAGTTTGAACACACATGAAGGTGGATAAATGACAACAGAAGGTTTTAATTCAGTGTAGTGCTAAAGTTAAGATTTAGAGTCTCGTACCTGGATAAAGTACTCGATATCTATGAGGTTGCAGCCGGTGAGTCCTGACTGAGGAAGAGGAGGGACAATGATCTGCTCTCTCCACTCCGCATGTTTGCCTGCCTTCACTCCTGCTCCCTCCACCTCTGCTATGGGCCGCAGATCAAAAACTGGACGCTTCGTCTTATACGAAACTCTCTGCGCAAACATACACAGATATAATGAGTGATATTACCTGGCAATTTCTGCATGTACCCTACTGTATCACTTACACAGTGAAGGAGAATTCATGTACAGTGCTGAGTATAAATGTACACCCCTCACAAATGTATTTTTTTATTTAATATTTTATAAATTATAAAATATAAATTATAATTTAATATTTTATAATATTTTTTAGATTTTATAGACACATCTCTTCGCATTAGCATACACAAATGCTTTTGAAATCCAAATCCTCTAAAGGATGGTTAGGCTGCATTAATTAGGGCAACCGGAGCCAGGAACACTTCCCAAAAAACATTATAATTTGAGCGGCATCTACGCTTATGTTAGTCTGTTTTTCATTATCCCGAGGTCTCCATAATCCTGGACCAGGCCATATCCTGAGCAGATGCATTGATGCACATTGATGCCATGGGCCAGCCTGAACACCCGACGGTGACCTACTCACACCTGCAGCTTCTCCACGATGGACGTTCAGCGTTCTCCAGTCTCCAGCGCCTAAACTGGAGCTCTGCACAAGAAGTTTGGCCAGCGCAGAAATGGTCGTGCCCAACTCAGTCTGGTTTCTCTCTAGGTTTTGTTTTCTCACTTTCATCAATTGGTGAAGTTTTGTTCCTCGCCACTGGCTTGGTTGGTTTTGGGACTTGTAGAGCTGCGCATCCATGGATTTGCTCTTCAGTGTTTGGACTTTCAGCAGTGAAAATTAAACCACACTGAACTCTGAAAACTGGACTGACACAATTTCAATTTACTAGAACTTCTATGTTAAGCTGCTTTGACACAATCTACATTGTAAAAGTGCTATAGAAATAAAGATGAATAGAAAAAATAATGAAATGAAAAAATATATAAAACTTTCGTGGTTTGTAAAGTTTTTGCAGCATTTAGATTGAATTTAAATGTATTATCTTTCTTTTTCTAAAGATTTTCTGTACCTAAAATATTATTTTAATAAATATATGTGTTTAACATATCTGTATTTTCCCCCCAAATGCACCAAAATATATTACCTATAATCCTAAAAATATTCATTTTCAAAATGGGGTGTACTCATTACGAAACTAAATATGATCATATTGTCCTACTTTACTAACCTGAATCAGGCTGGCCATCACATAGCCGGTGTCTTTACCAGACTTATTATGGATTTCAGCGGAGAGTTTGATGACCTGTCCTGGAGTGTATCCTCTTAAATCAGTGTAAGCCTTCAGCATAAGCGTGCCTGTTTTTACCAGGAGGTAGTTAAACTTTTTCGTTGTCACTGCACAGCTGGGTTGCTGGGAAAAGTAGGACAGACATTTTTTTAGATACATTTCTATTAGTTTATTATTATTTTTTCACTTCATATTTATTTGTAACTGTCATCTACATGAACGTATTTGGAAATGTAATTTATTCTGCAGGAATTACTGATCTTCACTGCCATAATCATTCAGAATTGATTACAATATGAAGATTTGCTGCTTTGTTAGGATAAATAATTATTGGAGCTCAATCATTAATAATAGATCTTACTATTTTAAAGTTAAAAATGTTTGTATTCTGCTTAATTACATAGAAACTGTGATGCATTTTACATTTTAGGAGTCTGAAAAAATGAACTAAAACAACACAATTCTTGTTTTTTTTTTT
>CAIGQW010052715.1:125744-138056 GCA_903798125.1 Danio choprae
ATATATATATATATATATATATAAATAGTTACTACGTTATATACTTACTAAGTTACTAAGGTCTAAAATGATTGTGGACCATCAAAAACATCTTCACTTGAAATATAAATATAAAACCAACAGAAACTAAGACTAAAATAGGGAAACTGAAAGATCGCTTGGCTTTTGTTCCTTACATGTGATCAACTTCTTGAATTATTCCCGCAATGGAACAGAAGGTTTGGTTGGTTCCCTTTGAGACTAATAAGACAATGCGAGCGCTCTAATATTTCAGCAGATATATTCAGCGAGGCCAGATGTACTGCGTGTCCTACATTACTCATTACTGCTTGAGAATGAGCTGAAAGCGTACACTTAAAAACAGTCATTAAAGGAGTTGAGAGCGTCATTAGACGCAAACATAAAAGAAAGAAAACGTGTCCTGTCCTCAGCTCGGTTTCAAGCTCTACAGCTGCATCCCTCATTCAACGAGACAGTGTGGACAAACCTGTCTTATCTAAAAGCCAGAAATAGACGTGCTCACCATTCCCTACTCTGACAGCCTGGAGAAAGAGAGAAAGAAACAGGAAGAGACATTTAAAGAGAATGAGAAAATGCATTTCTCCAGGCACGTGAAGCTTTGACCAAAAAAAAAACATAAAAAATGAGTCTCATCCTGGGCAGCTGGCATGGCAGGGCTGCTGGAAGGCGAAAACAGGAAAAAGCTAGGAAAGAGGGCGCCAAAATGGGTGACGTTGTCATCGGCCAGACAGCTAAAGCAATCTACATATCTCACTATAACAAACACTGAAAGATCTAACAAACCTGGAGGTTAAACATTTACAAGAAACATAATTCATTTACCTATAGGGAAATAACTAGGAATAATAAAAACCAATCAAACTACTTACTTTACAAACAACTGTGTTTATGACAATGCATAAAAATAAAAGCAACGTAATAACAAACTATGCAACAACAATCAGCATAACGAGCTGTTTCTTTTACAGTTAAACATCAAATGGAAGTGAATGAGACCAGATGTTTTGAGCCAAAAAGGAGCTCAAGTGAGCTCAAATGCACTGCAAGTTAAGAAAACACATGCAAATAGAAAATCCCTTACAAATGAAAAAAACACCTTCATCAGTTTGATAACACATGCAAGAAGAAAAAACCTCATGTCTCAGATCTCCAACAATACCACTGACTCTAAACAGGAAGCAGCCTTTTTGGAGTCCCCAAAACATTTCCATTATGATCTGCGCTATTTGCAGTGTATTTATGCATTTGTATGTGTTGTGGGAATTTTCTTGCCTGTGTGTTGATGAATGATGTTTTCTCAGTTTGTTAGTGTTTTTCTTAACTTGTAGTACATTTGAGCTCTGTCAGCCACTGTACTGTTTTCCTTTACACATCGAATGAAAGTAATATTTGTGACATAAAGTAGCAAAATTTGTGACAATGGTTTGTTCTGTAGCCAACTGAAGAAAAAAGCTATTCATTTATATATATTCATTCATTCATTCATTCATTCATTCATTCATTTTCCTTCACTTAGTCCCTGATTTATGGGGGGTCACCACAGCGGAATGAACCACCAACTACTCTGGCATATGTTTTACACAGCGGATGCCCTTCCAGCCATAACAATATATATATATATATTCTCCAGCCAAACTAAAAGAAAGAAGACTTTCTCCAGAAGAAAAATATAATAGGATTGCATATGAAAAAAATGACTTGCTGTGTCACTTGATGTATTTTGGAAATATTTAGATCATTTTGTCTTCATATAGTTTTGATTGTCATGTCTATTGACTTCACATAAAACTGCAGTTTTTTATTGTCATGAAAGTTTATTATCTGCCTACTTTTTAAAGCCTTGTTCTTTAAACTACTGACATTCGATTTTAAGTAAAGATGAAATGACGGCTGTCAGGCGACACATGTCGTGTTAATATTAATCTCAAATAGTCTCATATGGGGCTTGTTTCAAAGAGATGTTAAATTGCATAGAAAAGCAAACAGCATGTTTTAAACCTGTTTATTATTAAGAGGAAAGGTTTTATAGAAATATTTTTTTCCCCAAAATGATAACAAAACATTTTAACCCGTTGAACCGAAAATACTACTTTAATGCACTGGATAAATCAAAGAAACCTGAAAAATGACTATAAATGTAAAAGAGATGTACTTCACAGAAGTGAAATTATAATGATTTCACAAAGACACTTCATTCCCGTCCATGATTGCAGTATGCAAAGTGCTAATTAATAGGTAGTTCTATTTTGAAAAGCATGCCCTAAGTCTAGACACATTAAGGCACTGGATGCCCCCGAGTGCAGCATACTCTCGCTGTGACTCGGTGCATTTGCTATTTGCAGCTGGCAGACCCAGTGATAGAGTTCTTGCTAACTCTATGATAGCCTGTATGTACCTGCTGGGACACGCAGTATAACATCCGACTGAATGAACACAGGAACTCCAGCTCAAAAGCGCAATGAGTCAGCAAGAGCTAGGCTTGGTTGCACTGACGGGTTTGTTCAATTGTTCTTATCATAAAACTGAATGTTATGAGGTCAGGGTGGGTTTACAGGCATGTACACCCACACAAGATTTTACAGGCGAGGTTTGAGGTCAGCCATGGCAAACTGTATAAATGGTTTCATATTTGTAATATTGGAGCAGGGATGATCATTATTGTGGTGGGTGAGATTTTCAGTAATTAGAGAAAGATTTGAAAACATTTACATTTAATCATTTGCCGTATGTTTTTATCCAAAGCCAATTACAAATGTAACTACAAGTAATCAAAGCAAACAAAATGCTGTATTGTTTCCACATTACACCTATCTTATAAAATCTGCACTGGTTTCACTCAGGCCTCACAGTGGCGCAGTGGGTAGCACGTTCGCCTCACAGCAAGAAGGTCGCTGGTCGCTGGTTCGAGCCTCGCCAGTTGGCGTTTCTGTGTGGAGTTTGCATGTTCTCCCTGTGTTGGCGTGGGTTTCCTCCGGGTGCTCCGGTTTCCCCCACAAGTCCAAAGACATGCACTATAGGTGAATTGGGTAAGCTAAATTGTCCGTAGTGTATGAGTGTGAATGGGTGTGTATGGATGTTTCCCAGAGATGGGTTGCAGCTGGAAGGGCATCCGCTGCATAAAACATATGCTGGATAAGTTGGCGGTTCATTCCGCTGTGGCGACCCCAGATTAATAAAGGGACTAAGCCGAAATGAAAATGAATGAATGAATGGTTTCACTCAGATTTTCATACTAATTTTAAAATTGTCATGCTTAAAAGGCCTTGGTGTCAGGACAGAACAGCGGGACAACAAAAGGAGCGGCTACACAATGTTTAATATATATCAAAGAGTCAAATCCGTTCAAAAAGTAACTGAAAAGGCGAACACAGAACTGGATCTCCAAACAAACACAAAAGGCCTGGACAGAGATGAAGGCTGGGGGATGCCGACCCTGGCTGCATCTTGGGCCCTGGAGAGCCCCGGAGATCAGAGAGCAGGCAGTCTGGGCAGAGTATAGGTGCAGCGAAACAACAAACTTTTCATGATAGATACTGAATAGGACAGGACTTGAATTGTGCTGATTGCAAGGACGAACAGTTGAGAGCAGGGCACAGAAGCAAACCTGGTCCACGACACTTGCAAGATTTTTTCGCATTTTTGAGTTTTTGACCCTTAACACTAACATTTTCAGGGTATATCTTTTATGTAATTTATGATTTTACTTTGCTTTTGTATTTGTAGATTACATTTTGTAGACTACTTTTATCTATATAATTTTCATATGTACGTAAAGCTCTTTAAGATGCTAAGTATAAGGTGCTACAGAAAATAAAGATTATTATTATTTTTTTAGTACTCATTCATTAATTTTCCTTAGTCCCTTACTTATCAGGGGTCGCCACAGTGGAATGAACCGCCAACTATTCCAGCATATGTTTTACGCAGCGAACGCCCTTCCAGGTGCAACCCAGTACTGGGAAACACGCATGCACTCTCGCAATCTCACACTCTCATACACTACCCCCAATTTTGCTTACCCAATTCACTTGTGGTGCATGTCTTTGGACTGTGGGGGCAACCGGAGCACCCGGAGGAAACCCACGCCAACACGGGGAGAACATGCAAACTCCACACAGAAATGCCAACTGGAACCAGTGACCTTCATGCAGTGAGGCGACAGTGCTAACCACTTAGCCACCATGTCGCATGTAATTATTATTATTATTATTCATTCATTCATTCATTTTCATTTCGGCTTAGTCCCTTTATTATTATTATTATTATTATTATTATTATTATTATTATTATTATGTAACTTTTACATTATTATGTAACAATTATTATTATATTATATTTATTTAATATAATAGTGTAATTTGAAGTTGGAAAAAGGTATTGAGTTGCAATATTTCTTAGAATACCATGCAAATATCAATACTATTGATCGTCTCACAAGTATTATGATAATATCGTATCGTAAGGACTTAGGAGGTGATTGCCATGGCTAATAAGAACTAATCTAAACTTCCATCAAACGTCTATAGCATACCAGATTTTGTCCTTAGAAGAATCTCGGGTGAACGTTTTGACCTCCTCCAAACCCATGATCTTGATACATAGCATCATTATTAAGGTATTACATTGAGTGAAAACAAAAAGAACTGCTTCCTTTCTCCAAAATAAAGCATGCTGTATTAATAAATAACAACGTTTGAGGTTTGCAATGGCCAAAATGAAAGCGACAAACAGCCTCAGGCATATCTTAACAAAATAGAGTGCCAAATATTTAAGAACAAACAGCTGTGTAGATACTGTACCGCCCGTTAATGTGGCGTCAGCTCTGATTTAATGAGGGATAGGGAGTAAGTCTCCACACAAACACTCACACAGAGACAGAGGCAGCGTGGGACAGAGTGGCATCACGCTGATATCAGTGGTGTTGCCTTACAGGGCAGTCGGTCCACTGCTAATGAATAGACGGGTTTGTCTGCGTGAGTGTCTCTTGAGATGCAGAGACACAAAAGACTCTGGAGCATTACAGTCAATCTTATCACAATCATTAGTATGCATTGGATACAAGGTTGGTTATATTAAACCAGCCGAAATTAACATTTGTGTTGATCTAAGATGACTTATTTCCATGTTGATATATGTAGAGTCGGGTGTAGAGGTGCAAGATTAATCTAAATAAAACCGAAAATGTCATTTGGTTTAGTGCCTTTGTCACAAATGCTGAGACTGAAATTTAATTAAACCAATGTATGTTTCTAAATGAGGCACAAAACTGTGTTCATTTGCATAATCATTTTTGTTTTAAATCAGCTCAGTCTAAGATAAATGTAGAATTTTTTAAATAGTTTGGGACCCATTAATGATCATTTGGGAACACAACGTACATTAAGCCTCTGCTCAAATTTATAATAAGAAGTTCTTATCAACCGCTTGTTGTCAACAAAAGACAAGCTTTAAGGGATGCCGTCTGTTCCCACCAAAACAAAAACAGTGGTTTCATTGAAAATGAAGATGGCCACAAATATTAACTCTATTTTTTTTTCTAAGGTAAGATAAATGATTTAATTATTATTATTTATAGAAAAATTATAATAGAGATGGTTTTATTTTATGGGATGGAATTAGATTTATTTATAAAAATATATATATATATATATATATATTATTATTATTATTATTATTACTATTATTATTGATGATGATGACAACGATGGCAAACCTGGAGCTTTATTAAAAAATAATAAATCATAAATTATTATTTTCTAAATTGTCCAGACCTAGTTGGATGGGGGATAGAGAAGGTCTTTTGTTTTGTTTTTTACAGCGAGTAATTTGCCACATGCTGGCAAAAACTTTTTCTACACTGTAAAAAATAAATAAAATAATAATAATAATATTGTTATTATTTTATTTTATTTATATATTTATAATTTAATTTATAATTTAAATATATTTATATTTTAATATAAACATTCAATTTATAATTATTTGATAATAATTTAATAAATTAATTAATGAATTGCTGCTTTAAATTTTAAAGTGGGCCTCATGGTGGCGCAGTGGATAGCACGTTCGCCTCACAGCAAGAAGGTCGCTGGTTCGAGCCTCGGCTGGGTCAGTTGGCGTTTCTGTGTGGAGTTTGCATGTTCTCCCTGTGTTGGCGTGGGTTTCCTCCGGGTGCTCAGGTTTCCCCCACAATTCCAAAGACATGCGGTATAGGTGAATTGGGTAAGCTAAATTGTCCGTAGTGTATGAGTGTGAATGGGTGTGTATGGATGTTTCCCAGAGATGGGTTGCAGCTGGAAGGGCATCCGCTGCGTAAAACATATGCTGGATAAGTTGGCGGTTCGTTCCGCTGTGACGACCCCAGATTAATAAAGGGACTAAGCCGAAATGAAAATGAATGAATGAATTTTAAAGTTGAATTAAATCAACTTGTGTAGTCATTTGGACTTCCATCTATCAAACTGACTAAAAATATTAAGCTAAAAGTAGTTAAAAATTTTGTTAAAACCTGATGAACCCAGTTAAAGTAACATAACACTTGTTAAACATTTGCTGTTGTGACATTTTGTCGTATCAGTTGTTTACAGTGTACTGCGGTTATTGAGAAGTTAATTGGGAAAAACAACTGTATACGCATATGACCTACAAACAACACAGGTCATCAACATTATTTTTGGTCTAAATTCTTGGAAGAAACAGATCTGTGCTTATCTTAATGCATCTATGTCAGCTAAAAGTATGTTTTGTCAACTTTTAAGCAAACATACAGTATACATGTATTTTCATGGGGCTTTCATTGTTCAGGGAATATACTGTAAGCCAATGTTCCAGACAGATGGGACAAAAGACACTGTTTATATCCTAAAGTATAAACTAAGGATATTTTCACTCCCCAAAATCACAAAGGTCTCAAAAACTCAAATAAAAAAGCTACACAATTTCATATACAGTACTTTGGAGTGTTTCTATCCATTTGAGATTCAAGCAATCACGTCATCTTTGGAGTTTCTGTAACTGACTGATTAAAAACAGGCTAAAGCCCTTCTTTCATAGTTAAGAAGGATTATAGTTGTCTTCTGCCAAAGCTAATACTGTCTTGCCTGTTCAGTCTGTTGACCGGTAACCCTATGCACTGGACACTGGGTGTGATGTAAATAAAAGACTCAACAGAAGAGCGTCTATGCACTCCCAAAGACTGATTTACTTTAATATTTATGTCACGCTTTTCATTTTTATAAAGTACGTTATGCAGAGCACAGCTGAAAAATGGCTCTGTCTCACACACTCATCAGGTCGGTGATAGGACTCTTTATCAAACAGGGCAGAGTAAGGAAAGACAGATAAGAAAGGCAAAAGCATGAGTCAGCTGCTTTTTAATAAAACATACTGAGCAATGTGGAGTGAAAAGCGCAGCTGTTCTCAGAGTTAACAACATCACATCCTCTACTTTGCGGCAAGACTCTGAGGAAAGCATCTGGGTTCTTGCTGAGTAGTTTAATATAATGATGATGACAAACAAGTTAAGGTATATTGGAAAAGCATGGTTCATCTGAATCTGGTTATTAAATTAACTCCATTTTCTAAACAATTGTATTATGGGTTTAAACGCTGTACAAAAAAAGTCATAACAACAATTGTTCTATGTTACCTGTTAACAATTTCCTGTAGAATCTACACTTATTTATTGGCAGCGGTTCATCAGTAACTTACTGTAAAATCAATTAGAGCAGAAAAAACTGTATTTACATTTACAGCACCATTTATCTTGCTGTATAAGCATTTACTGTATTGTATATCTTTACTGTAAAATGTTACAGTACCTACCATACGTACTTCTGGCTACATAATTCGCAATCTTTAGAAATGTATATAGGGATATGTTTTCAGAATGAGCAATATGTTGCAAATATGTTTTCTTTAGTCTTCAAATAGCTTTAAATCATCACAAATCCACGTTTCTTATGATTTATTTGTTTCTGCTTTGCTTATCATTAAAAAAGTTATTTTTAAGAGCAAACATGAAGGTATAAAACACATTTTTGAGTGTAAATTAAAGGGATAGTTCACCTAAAAATTACAATTTGCACACTATTTACTTTCCTTCAATTGGTTCCAAACCTTTATGAGTTTCTTTCTTCTGCTGAACACAAAAGAAAACATTTTGAAGAAAGCTAAAAACCTGTGATGTAATGATATTACTCATTATATACTTATTATTCCTTCCCAAAAGGACAGTCAGACAGATGCAGCTCATCCAGAATGCTGCTGCCAGGATTCAGACCACCTGTCCTGAGGTCTTTACACTGGCTCCCATTTACATTCAGAATAGATTTTGAAATATTACTACTCGTCTATAAATCACTAAATGGCCTAGGACCTCAATACAGATATGCTCACTGAATACAAACCTAACAGATCACTCAGATCTTTAGGATCATATAAACTAGAAATTCCAAGAGTTCAGTCAAAGCAGGGTGAATCCGCCTTCAGCTACTGCACCCCCCGCTGCTGGAATCAGCTTCCAGAAATGATCAGATGTGCTCCAACATTAGGCACATTTAAATCCAGACTGAAAACACATCTGTTTAGCTGTGCCTTTACTGAATGAGCACTGTGCTACGTCAGACAGACCGCACTATTATGTTTTTCTTTTCATTCTTTTATAACCTGTTTTAACACATTATAATCTGTTTTTATATGATTTGTTTTTATTTTATTTTATATACTTGTCTCTTTTATTCCTGATTATATAAAGCACTTTGAATTGTCACTGTGTATGAAATGTGCTATATAAATAAACTTGCCTTGCCTGTTCAAATAACTGTATCTCGGCCAAATATTATCCTTTCCTAACAAACCATACATCAATGGAAAGCGTATTTATTCGGCGTTCAGTGACAGATAAATCTCAATTTCCAAAAACTTATGACTGGTCTTGGAGTGCAGGGTAACATATGAAAGTAGCATATTTGGATGTAAAAAAAAACACTATTCAAACCATCTAGCATTGTTTTATGCTAATACACAATGCCTGCTGGAGGGAAAACCATGAATCCAAAGTGGATGCCGTTTTTCCACATTTAACTCAAGGTGAAGGTACTCCGAGCCAATTCCCAAAGTACCAACAGGGGAAAGGCAGGAAGCAGGAAGGCAGGAATCCTAATGAATTAAAGTGCCAACAGACAATGACTAATCACATCAGTCACATGACCTCATCATCTGGTGACGTCATCTGTCACACAAGCAACTGATAAACACTACAGCGAGCAAAAACAGCACCCCGATCCACATTGACGGACATAAAAGGTGCTTTCTCATTGTTCACAGGAACAACTGGGAGAAACAGAAACATGACCACAGGATATCGTCTATCGTTTTTTCATGTGTCACAAATAAGGGTGGTGTACTTGAGTTGAGTGGAAATGCACAACAATTTCTTGCAGCAGATTAGTCTCAAGTGTGAACACAAACAATAAGTGGAACGGCAAAAAGGAAAATGAGCTTATAGAGTTGATTCATTGAAATATCTCTTACGTCTGTCTATTAAGTCTTGCCTACACACTAAAACCCAACAGTTCGGCGAAAACTCTTACAATGCGTTCTTTGTGCATATTCACACTGTGTGAAAAGCACCTTGTCTAACCTACTTTCTTATCTCTTTCCCCACTGACAAGCGGTATGCAAAAATTTGGTTAGCAGAGGGTGCGGAGGGTTTGGGGCTGCCAGAAGTTAAGATTTTTCTTTTTTACAATTATAGCTTTTCTTTTGGATGCTTTGACAACTGACATGGTAATCACTCAAGACTAAAGTGACTGTGTGTGTCTGTAACCATAGTTTACACTTGCATTGATATATATCTGGAACATGATGATAAACTCATACAATACAACAATACGAAGGCCTTAGACAGCATGTCATTAAAATGTATCATAGTTTAAAAATCTGTAATATTGCTTTGACACATAAAAGCATGAATCCACATGTTTCCTCCTGTGAAAGGTTATGACTTTTTTAGGGATTTAAATTTTAGCGTTTTTTTACAAACGGAGGCTGTTCATTCATTCATTAATTTTCATTTCGGCTTAGTCCCTTTATTGATCTGGGGTCGCCACAGCGAAATGAACCGCCAACTTATCCAGCATATGTTTTACACAGCGGATGCCCTTCCAGCTGCAACCCATCTCTGGGAAACATCCATACACACCCATTCACACTCATACACTACGGACAATTTAGCTTACCCAATTCACCTATATGTCTTTGGACTTGTGGGGGAAACCGGAGCACCCGGAGGAAACCCACGCCAACATGGGGAGAACATGCAAACTCCACACAGAAACGCCAACTGACCCAGCCGAGGCTCGAACCAGCGACCTTCTTGCTGTGAGGCGAACGTGCTATCCACTGCACAACCGTGAGGCCCAAATGGAGGCTGTGCAATGTGGTATTTTTAAACCTGTATAACATTTTTATTTATGAAAATATTTCATATTATTACATAGATTCTTAAAATTCCACTTTGAAACACAAATATTACAAACAATATTCAAAAGCAAATTTTCTGATTTTGTTTAAAGATGACCAAGGTATTATTTGTACTGGTTAATTGTACAGCAATGGGTGGTGACAAAGTCAAGACAATTATTATGGTTTCATGAGGACTTTAGCGATATTCTGTCCAAGCGACAAAATGACGTCATCAGAGAAGGAAAGCTACTCCAGGGCTTTGGCAGAGTATGATGATGACAAAAAAAAAACAAACAACTTAAAATATAAAATCAAAAACTTTCCTATTACTTCCATGGGCTACATGTTCCCTTTAATAATAAGAAAACATATTGGTAAATTTTGATTTCAAACATTGGACAGTTCAACAAGAACAGAATTGTAATTATTACTTTATTATCAATTTATAGATCACTACCTTCCATTTAAAAGACATTTTATGCTAAAATAAGTGTTTAGCGGAAAGTTTTTACTTCCCAGAACTTTGTCAAGAATTTTTTTTTTTTTTAACATAGAATATTCCCTTTAAATAAGAGGTTCTTTTTCTCCAGGAGACCTAAAGAGAACGTTCTCAGTAGTTGGTTCCCAGATAAATAAGCAAATAACTCAAGAACAAACTGCGGCCTTACAGAAATTTGTTTAAAAACTCGACCCTCTGAAAGTCGTGAAATTAGTCGAACACTTATGACAAGTTCTTACATTTTACACTTAAACATCACATTTTCTTGAACTGGTTTTGTTCACTATGTCAAGATCCAGTTACTGTTTTGGAAGTACATTTTGTGCTAATTAGCGGTCGATACGCTCTTCCCGTAGCTTTTTGTCTAACGTTTTGGTACAATTGGGTCCTATTGCGTTTAGCGATTGACCCCATGAGCGTCGCGTTTCTAAACACAAGCGTCGCGTCCTGGATTTTTCGCCTGTTAGTTCTGAATGTGCACTATTTTGAGAACGTTTAAAGAAGAAAACGAAGTGAAGACAAATATAAAAACACACTTGTTGAAACGTGTACGACATACCGCGTGTTTCATGAACCAGAAACGACTTGGGTGTGATTGTGCAATCTCGGACCGAAACCAGCAGCAGCACATGAGAAACAGGATGTACGTTCAGGTTAATAAGAAACAACAATGAAGACGTCGATGGCCTCCGATGCCCTTATTTCACCAAAATACACATTCATGAACAAGTACTGCACTGTACATGAAACAGCAGCGACGGATGCTGAATGTCAACATGTAAACATTCAACACGTTCATACAGCGACACGATAATGTTGATTCAACACCCTCTTTTTACATGAACGGGGGAAACCTTGGAGTTTACCAACTGTGTAGTTAATGCAAATAATTTTTCTGTTGTAAAAAGGCTGAAGACGTACGACTACACAGCATCGCTTACCTTTAAACTGCAAGGAGTGGCTTGTTTTAATTCTCACAGTTCCTGACATGGATTCACCGGGGTTGTAGACCACTTTGTTATTAGTGAAAGTAATATCGAATTCCTGAAGCTTCCCCATGTCTTCCAGAAGCGCCTCTCACGCACTCACGGAGGATGAAAAAATCGACGGCTAAACTACGGGTGAAAGCAGCGGCCAGTTTGACGTCCCACCTGCGGCTCTCCAGACTCCGCCCATCCGCGAGCGCTGACGTCATCGGGATGTCAGTCACTCTGCTCTTTACGTTTGTTTCAAATAATCGTGACATAATGGTTTTGATATTCTGAATCTATCTATCTATCTATCTATCTATCTATCTATCTATCTATCTATCTATCTATCTATCT
>CAIGQW010052715.1:149911-162322 GCA_903798125.1 Danio choprae
TATATATATATATATATATATATATATATATATATATACTCAAAAAATTACTTTTGCTGCTTGTTCAAGGTCGCTGTAAGAAGGTTGCTGGTTCGAGCTGGCTGGATCAGTTGGCATTTCATTGTGTTTACATGTTCTCCCCGTCTTCGCGTGGGTTTCCTCCAGGTGCTCCGGTTTCCCCCACAAGTCCAAAGACATGCGGTATAGGTGAATTGGGTAAACTAAATTGTCCGTAGTGTATGTGTGTGAATGAGTGTTTATGGATGTTTCCCAGTGATGGGTTGCAGCTGGAAGGGCATCCGCTGCGAAGAACACATGCTGGATAAGTTGGCGGTTCATTCCGCTTTGGTGACCCCAGATTAATAAAGGGACTAAACCGAAAAGAAAATGAATGAATGAATATATATATATAGTGCTCAGCATATATGAGTACACCCTCCACAAATCTCTCATTTAAATTAATATTTTCATAGGAAGCTTTACAATATTATATTTGTGCACATACATTAATTTAGTCTGTACTGAAGCCAAATCTAGAGCTAATCTAACAAAATAACTTACAATAGTGGTTTAAAAATTAGTAGAACAAATTTATATGTTAGAGAAAAATATTAAATACAATTTTCAAAAATAGCAAAAATCAAGAAAAACAAAAAATATATACAATTTTGTTGAAATGTTGCAGTTTGTAATTAGTTTTTTGCTATATTTGGCATGAATAAAAATTTATTATCTTTACATTTCTAAAGATGTTCTGTGACTAAAATATTATTTTAAGAAATATATCTGTTTAATAAATCTGTTTTGTTCAAATGCACCAATATATTCATTCATTTTCATTTTGGCGTAGTCCCTTTATTTGCACCAATATATATTACCCATATTCACTAAGAAATGGATAAAAAATGGGGTGTACTCATATATGCTGAGCACTATATATATATATATATTCCTTGCCCTCTAATTTCTTTATTTTTAAGTATAATTTATCTGATTGAAATAACTGGATACTTATAAGTATTTGACACAAAAAAAACAACAACACATATGCGGTTAATATCCTAAGTTAAATACAAAAATGTACCCCTTAATCGAAAGATCATTTCTGAGCTGATATTTTTACCCATTCAAATACTTAAAGGGGTAGTTTACCCAAAAAAATTAAAATTCTGTTATCATCTTCTCCCCCTCCATTTGTCCAAACCTGTATGATTTTCTTTTTTCTCTTGAACACAAAAGAAGATATTTTGAAGAATGTTATAAAGCAGCAGCCACTGACTTCCATAGTTTATTTATTTGCTCCTATTATGAAAGGCAATGGCTGCTGGTTTCCGACTTTCTTCAGAATATCTTGTTTTGTGTTCAACAGAAGAAAGAAAATCATAAAAGCTTAGACTGTCAGTAAATGATGAAGAAATATTAAAAAAAAAAAAATGTAATGAACTTTAACTACAAATCTAACAAGTAACGAGGCAGTGAGCAATGAAGTATATTACAGAAACCACTGAGTGCACTTAAATAGCTTTTTGTGTTAAAATAAGTGTAGTATTAAAGATGACTTACTCAGAGATGTAGAATTGGCTCCACTCCATATGAAGACTGAATGATGAAACGATCAGTTTAAAGCAGTCAGTTGTTTAAATATGTGACGTAAGTTACTGAAAACAATACGAGTCACTACAACCTTCTTTATTTATAAAACTTAGAAGACCTTTTCAGCAACGCTCTGCATTTTTTTGACTACGGCTTACTTGTCATTAATTAAAATCCTTTTTGATGCATCGCTCTGATTTCTCTTGAGACAATAATAGAGACTCGTGCGTGACAGAGGCATTTAATGATAAATTATTCCACTCAACAGTTTTCTCACCTCAGCAGCGATGCATAACAAGCTTAATGAGAGATTTTATTTGACTGCAAATAAACATCAGCACAAACCAGAGCATTTTACAGTCAGTTAGCCTCTATAATGTGCAAGTACAGACATATAAGTCTCAGTGCTGCTGAAATGGACACATCCATGAATAACATGATTACATGAAATTAAAAACAAACTGAATCTTTATAATCCTTTCAATGTTATGTTAGTATTTTTGAGACTGTAGTTTCTTTTAATATGTTCGTTTTGGTAATATTTTCATTTTTATCGTTTTAATTTAAAAACTTTTTGTTGTCATTTTGTTGTGTCTTAGCGATTTGTTTATGTTTTTATTTTTACATTTGTGTATATTTATATTTTTAATTTTAGTTTTAGTTATTTTAGTACATCTAAAGTTTACCTATATATATATATTTATGAGCTGAAATAAAATGTTTTAAAACAGATTTTCTATGCAGCATATATCATTTGATTTATTTCAATCAACATTTTATTTCAAGTAATAAAAATGATTATAATCCGATGGTTGTAGTTTCAGTTAACTAACAAGAAATGAAAAAGATTACATTTAAAAAGTGGTTAAACATCGAAAAGTACATGCTAACTATTACACTGCGAATCCCAAACCTTCTACAATTGACTGTTCTATTGCAAAAATACCACTACACGTGTTGTATTTGATGGTGAAATGCATATTTAATGAATCTCAACGCATAGATACACTTATTTAGTGTGAAACCCTTGTACACTTGACATATTACATCCAAAAAATTGCAGTTCATTTATAAAATGTAGCATGGTCAAACACATTTAACGCTATAAGAAACACACAAATCATGTTTGCAAACACATTTAGCAGTTGAATTTCTTAAAAAAAAAAAATAATAATAATAATAAAAAAATCTGGGATTAAAATTCCTATTTATGACTTGGCAACTTATTTTAGATCACAAAGAAGATGGACACTTCAGTTATTTTAACTGTTCGTTTCTTTATATATCTTTTACTTAATATTATTATTTGTTTGGGCAGCGCGGTGGCGCAGTGGGTAGCACAATCACCTCACAGCAAGAAGGCCGCTGGTTCGAGCCCCGGCTGGGTCAGTTGGCATTTCTGTGTGGAGTTTGCATGTTCTCCCCGTGTTTGCATGGGTTTCCTCCGGGTGCTCCGGTTTCCCCCACAAGTCCAAAGACATGCAGTATAGGTGAATTGGGTAAGCTAAATTGTCCGTAGTGTATGAGTGTGAATGAGTGTGTATGGATGTTTCCCAGTGATGGGTTACAGCTGGAAGGGCATCCGCTGTGTAAAACATATGCTGGATAAGTTGGCAGTTCATTCCGCTGTGGCGACCCCAGATTAATAAAGGGACTAAGCCGAAAAGAAAATGAATGAATGAATGAATTATTTGTTTGTATTTTATTTTAAAATTATTCATATATTTTTATTGCACCTAAATGTATTTGTGCGACGGGTTTTGTTTTTGTTGTCTAAAAAAACAGAAAACATTAAAAGCTATTTGTATTGCATGTGTCATATCTAACATGTTCAATAAAAACACTTATATTTAAAAAAAAAATCATATTTACGTGCACAGTGATATTATATTGTGAATGTGATCAGAGATCTCTCGAACTCTGCCTTTAGCTACCATGTATTCATTTTAGCAAATAAAATAGCAGCTGGTTCAAATAATAGTTCAACAGACATTCTTAAAGAGACAGTTCACCCAAAAAATGTAAATCTGACATTAATTTACACACCCTCAGGCCGTCCAAGATGAACATAACTTTTTTAAAAGTTGATTTTTTTAGTTGCTTATTTGGGATTCATAAAATGCACACCAATGATTACCGACACTTTGATCATCAAATAACAAGAGCTGTGGTGAAAAATCAATCAATTAATCGATTCTGAGATTTTCAAAATGCATCACTATATTCTCTCTTGAATCGTTTATGAGATATATATGGGCCCTTTTCACAAGCCTGTTATGGTCATCATAATCTTAAATCCTTGAAAGTTTTTAATATTTAGATTTTTTTTAAATGTATGAACATTTATATGCATTTATGTATTATATCATCTTTGCGTCAATATGTAAATATGACGTTATTCTCTCCTCTGGTTGCTGTAATCAGTCTCACATAATTTTTTTCCTTTATTTAAAAGTCTTGATAACACCATCGTGGATTTTTTCTTTTATTATTTCAGCAAATAGGATTTTAAAAAAATTATTTGTTGTACTGTCCTATTCACTGCTCTCTGAGTTTACCCAACTATGACGCCTTCCGCTACTGACAAACCCAGAAATGTGAAAAGGGTCTATAATATACATGGCATGTATCCTATATGAACCCCTAGAGAATGAAACAAAATGGGGTATGTTTTGAGCAATATCATTAAGCTGTTGCCTATTGTTGCCTATTGCCTATTGTATGTTGCCTTTATATTTTCTACAAAAGTGATCCCTTAGTTTGAATATTTGCATTGTAACTTTACCTAAAGTGTTTACATATTTATATTTTCATATTTCAGGTTTTCCTGTTACTTTCATGGGATATATTTTATATCATTGAGAAGTTGTTACTTGATAAAATGTCTGTCCACATAAAATGTGACACAGTGGAATTTGTTGTTCATCTTATATCATGTTTATTTATAAAGTTAAAAATAAAATACAAAATAATCAAACAAGATCAAGTCTTTTTCTTAAATACTCAAGCTTATTTATTATATAACGGCCTTTTGTACATGTTCTGGAATAACTACATTTATAAAAAACTATATCGTGAAAAATAGCAGCATGGTGGCGCAGTGGGTAGCACAATCGCCTCACAGCAAGAAGGCCGCTGGTTCGAGCCCCAGCTGGGTCAGTTCTCCCTGTGTTTGCATGGGTTTCCTCCGGGTGCTCCGGTTTCCACCACAATTCCAAAGACATGCGGTACATGTGACTTGGGTAAGTTAAATTGTCCGTAGTGTATGAGTGTGTATGGATGTTTCCCAGTGATGGGTTGCAGCTGAAAGGCCATCCGCTGCGTAAAACATATGCTGGATAAGTTGGCGGTTCATTCCGCTGTGGCAACCCCAGATTAATAAAGGGACTAAGCCGAAAATAAAATGAATGAATGAATATATCGTGAAAAATATCATTTCTGTGAAATTAAATTTTGGTCATAGCACCCAGCCCTAATTCAAACATATTTGGCTTAACGAGGGTGAGTAAATGAATTTTACTTTTAAAAGGTGAACTGTTTCTTTAAATGAAGAAGTCTGTGATTACAGTGTGTAGGAAACCTGTAAACTTTGAGCCTCACAGTTGCGATCGCTATATAATGAAGAAGAGCAGTGAACGGTCCAGCATAGCTTCAGTGAACGATCACAGTGCAGGATGGATGAGAATGGATTTTATGTCCACAGTGGCCCTCGTGTCATGCTTTCCTGACAATACGACCAGTTTTCTTCAAGTCTCGTCTTCTGGTTCGCACTGGCTGACTACTGACTCTCCACGTCCCACGACAGACACGGGAACTGTGGGTGATAGGAAAGAGCTTATCGTTATCATGGCACACAAAAACATACAGATTAAAAGGGACAGTTCACCCAAAAACATTCCATGTGTCTTCAGTGGATCAACTGTAATCATATAAATGGAAAAAACTACTTTATTGACCCTGTCTTCTTAACTGCATCAGGTCACAATGCATGTTTAATACAGGAAATACAACATACTGCCATTAGAGTCAGCAGTGTAACATGCAGAAGACAAAGGCAAACAGTCATTTTTACTGATCTTTTCAGTCGTATGATTACAGTTGAAACCACTGAAGTCACATGAATTTCTTTTGGTTTCTTTTCTGGACTATGAATGTCTTTGAACCGCTGCTGTCTATGGACGGTCAGAGAGAGATAACTTAATTTGTGTTCTGAAGACGAACGAAGATCTCAGGATTTGGAACAATAATACAATTAGATAGAATAAGTAACAAACGCCTGCCTAAGATATTGGCTGTTTATTAGTACTTCAAAAGCATGATCTTATTCTATATCGATACCCTACACCTAATCCTAACTACTGTCTTACTAACCACTAATAAACAGCTAATTAGTCATTTATTAAGCTAAAAGTCAAAGTAATATTATTTCAAACATGTATGGTCTTTTTAAAAGTTAAACTGGCATAAAACAAGATAAGTAAAATAAAATTATTAGCAAAAATATATATATTATTTAGGTATATGCAGACTGATTTTGCAGAAAGGTCAAGTCTGTAAATAATAAAGTATAATAATAGAGAATGTTAATGTTAAAACTTAACATTTCCTTCAGTTATGTCAAAAAATATTAATTTAGAGGTTACGGAGTATTGGGTTTTCAGTTTAGGAGGGTGATAGTTTTTCTAAAACAACTTGTTGAAATGAAGTTTCCATTTAATTCAATATTGTGTAATTATTCATTCATTCGTTTCCCTTCGGCTTAGTCCCTTATTTATCAGTGGTCGCCACAGTGGAATGAATTGCCAACTATTGTTGTATATGTTTTACGCAGCGGATGCCTTTCCAGCCACAACCCAGTACTGGGAAACACCTTTACACTCTCGCATTCACACACACACTCATTCATAATTTTGTTTACCCAATTCACCTATAGAGCATGTCTTTGGAATGTGGGGGAAACTGGAGCACCCGGAGGACCTAAATTCTAAATTGGTCTAAATTCTGTGTGTGTTTGTATCAGAGGTGGGAGTAAGTTACACATGTGCAAGTCACAAGCAAGTCTTGAGTCATAACCTTCAAGTCTCAAGCAAGTTAAGTCCATTTTTATATCAATTTTGATTGATTTTTGAACTTGGCGCAGTGAGTAGAACTTGGTGGTGCAGTGAGTAGCACAATCGCCTCACAGCAAGAAGGTCGCTGGTTCGAGTCTCGGCTGGGTCAGTTGGCGTTTCTGTGTGGAGTTTGCATGTTCTCCCCGTGTTTGCGTGGATTTCCTCCGGGTGCTCCGGTTTCCCCCACAAGTCCAAAGACATGCGGTATAGGTGAATTGGGTAGGCTAAATTGTCCGTAGTGTATGTGTGTGAATGAGTGTGTGTGGATGTTTCCCAGAGATGGGTTGCAGCTGGAAGGGCATCCGCTGCGTAAAACATATGCTGGATAAGTTGGCAGTTCATTCTGCTGTGGCGACCCCAGATTAATAAAGGGACTAAGCCAAAAAGAAAATGAATGAATGAATATATAACAAATAGCTATGTATTTAACAAAAACAAGTTATTTCGAGTCATTTAACTCAAGTCCAAGTCAAGTATCAAGTCAAGTCGAGTCTTTTTTGGATATTTGTCAAGCAAGTCTCAAGTGCTAAATTTTACAACTTAAGTCTGATTCGAGTCAAGTCATGTGACTAGAGTCCCCATCTCTGGTTTATATAGACCATTTGGGGGGATGTAAACAAAAACAATGGTCCCAACGTATTTCCTGTTTTACATTTTTAACTTCTATAGCTTCCGAGAATCCAAAAAGAGCCACATATTGATAAATAATGTTATGACAGCTGTTTTAACATTAAGTTACTATTGAATTGCCTCTTGTTGCTGTTATGAAATAGTTTGATAACAAGCAGGAAATGTTCATGGGCCAATGACATGACCACATTGAAATGGTCTATAGTCTACACACACACACACGCGCACACGCACACACACACACACACACACACACACACACACACACACACACACACCACGTATCCTATATGAATTACTAGAGAATTAAACAAAAGGGGGTATATTTTGAGCAATATCATTAAGCTTCACTTACTCCAAAGGAGATATATAAACTACTTGCAATTCCCAGACTACTCCTATAAATGTGATGTAATAATGGTGTAATGACATTACTATATAAAATAACGTTTTTTTCACATATACTATTTAATGTAAAAAGTTACTGATCAGATACAGTTTTCTTTGAAATTTAAGTTATGGTGACTGTTTAATAAAGCATCGACTCAGCATAACGAGAAGATCATACAGGCTACTAACTTGTGAGTCATTTTTGGCAAACTTACATGCACATATATCAAAACATGTTACCTGGAGCACCACATTAGGCGTTTATGAGGCTTGGCTGCTTGTCTCCTGTACTGCATCAGTCCACACACCAGCTCGTGTGCGATCATCACATACAGTAAAAATATGAGCACACCGGGGTCCATCCTGGAGGTGAGTGCAAGCATTCGCTATTTAGCACAGCAATGCAGTTTGCACAGATACGCGCTAATGGATTTCGCTACGACATTACTCTGTCACTGTTCACTCCCGCGCGTGTCTGTCAGCCCTCCACGAGTCACTTCTCGTGTCTCACGCCTCAGAAATGATTTACAAGCTGCGATATTTTACTCCACTCCAGTGGTTCTGTTATCCAAGCTTTAATTCTGACAGAAAAGCTTCTCATTTTTTCACTGTTGACGCAGCGTGAGGATTTTGTGGCTTGAATGATCCTATTGAGCTTTTCGACAGACGGATCAGGATGATGTTGCCGTGGAGATATTGCCGTTGCTAAGAGACGCAGTAATTCGGGTTTGGGTTAACGTCTGTCTGTACTGGAGAGTTTGAAGGAAATATTGTCTGTCGATGAAATATATGGAAAAAAATCGATATATTTACATACACGTATTATTTACAAAGTTAAACGGAGGCTTTGTATGGCTTCATATAAAGGTAATCACACGTAAACAAAAAAAAAACCCCTAAAATGTTATGCTAATGACCTTTTCTTAACGCATAAAAACAAATACTCTGGCTAACAAATAAACTGAACAATTAGTATAGACATAAATTTCACTCAGGAATTACAAGTTGGGCGACACGGTGGCGCAGTGGGTAGCACGATCGCCTCACAGCACCCGGAGGAAAAAGGTTTCCTCCAGGTTCTCCGGTTTCCCCCACAAGTCCAAAGACATGCGCTATAGGTGAATTGGGTAAGCTAAATTGTCCGTAGTGTATGTGTGTGAATGAGTGTTTATGGATGTTTCCCAGTGATGGGTTGCAGTTGGAAGGGCATCCGCTGTGTAAAACTGGGCATGCGCTGGATAAGTTGGCGGTTCATTCTGCTGTGGCAACCCCAGATAAATAAAGGAACTAAGCCGAAAAGAAAATGAATGAATGAATGAATTACAAATTCATTTCATAAACTTTGAAAATATAGTTTTATTTTAGTAACCTTTTTTTTTTGGTGTATTACTATAGGCCTATATTTTTACAGCTGAATTAAACTTGAAAAAAGTTCTGTGTAAACTTCAAACTGTTTTTTTACAGTGTACATACTGATATAATGCAGACAGTGCTCAGCATATACGAGTACACAAATCTCTCATTTAAATTCATATTTTCTAATCTAACAAAATAACTTACAATAATGGTTTAAAAATTAGTAGAACAAATTTATATGTCAGGGAAAAATATTAAATACAATTTTCAAAAATAGCAAAAGTCAAGAGAAACAAAAAATATATAAAATTTTGTTGAAATGTTGCAGTTTGTAATTTGTTTTGCAATATTTTGCATGCATTTAAATGTTAATATCTTTCCATTTCTAAAGATGTTCTGTGACTAAAATATTATTTTAATAAATATATCTGTTTAATAAATCTGTTTTGTTCAAATGCACCAATATATATTACCTATATTCACTGAGAAATGGAGAAACATATTCATTTTCAAAATGGGGTGTACTCATATATGCTGAGCACTGTAAATTCTTTGTCAGAGAATATAGTTCTATATTTTGTAATTGTTCATGGCACTTTTTATAAAAAATAATCTCAATTTAATTTACATTTAATGAGAAAAGGAACGGAACTGGCACATATTTAATCAATGGAACAACACTTCACATGTGTCTTTCACTACTTAACTGGAACTTAAAAAAAAAACTTTTGTTAACAAAAACTGTTAACAAACTGTACTAATGTATGAAATCAGTGCATTATTTTGATACCACTGCTATTCTATCATATACAGAATCCATCAAATTAAAGACCATAAACCACAAAAACCTCCAAGTGTATTGCATACAAACATATTCAATGATTATACTACTTGGTTTAATAAGTCCATTTGAATAGAACAGCCAATGACCAAAGTCAAACTGTAGTAAGTAAAATAAGCTACTTCATATTTACCCTAATATATAAAACTTTCTTTGTTTCGGTTAGCATCAGTGTTGGCATTTGACTGTTTGTTTGCTTGTGTTATGACTGGCATCCTGACATTTTATCCTACCCGTCAGATTATGCAACCAACACTGTATTGGAATGGTTCAGAGTTTGGGGTTAGGGAATGATGTAGGTTGTAGCTCTTCTACAGTATTCTACAATCAGTTCTTCTGCTGTGATGTCCACTGTTTTGCTTGAAGGTCACCACAACATCCTACTATGCTCCTGTATCCTCCAGAGGTGCCTGAAAACATCCAAAAAGACATTTAATTAAATATCATAGCACAGTTTATTAGAGATCACAGCAAACCCATGTGTCAATTTTTTTTAATTAATTAACAGATTTTAACCATTTAAGCTTTAAAGCAAAAATAAGTCCTCTGACTTCCTTGGTTTTATATGAAGGCTGGTCCACATTTCAGGATATCCTCAGGCCTCTTTAAACTGACGAAATTCTTTAGGTCTCAGAAAAAAATCAGCTTAACTGTCAGGTCTCATACATGTAGGGATCAGACAAAACCGTTTCAGATATCTGTTGTATTTAAATTTATGATTTTAAAGAGTTTACAAGACAGACATGTCACATAGGATGCCTTATGGACACTTTTGACATTTATTTGTTTTGAAATTCTACATATAAATCTATTCTACACTAGAGGTACAAAATAATGTTAGACTGTGTAGTGCAAGGAATATTTAATCCCAGTGCAATTTAAGCATAAAGTCACTTATTCTTTATTATTCGGCATCATTTTCTTGGCAAAACTTCAAAATCTGAAATCTGAAAATCTTAGTAATAAAACTATGAGAAATTTTTTAATTTTTTAGCATTAAGTAAAGTTTCCAATCCTTTAATCTTGAGAAAACTGCCTTTAAAAGCTGTTCAAAAATGCTTAGCAATGCACATTTAATCAAAAATTGAGTTTCAACATATTTACAGTTGGAAATTTACAAAATGTCTTCATGGAACATGACCTTTACTTAATATTGTAATGATTTAGGGTATAAAAGAAAAATCGAGTTGACATTTTGGAATGACAATGTAATGTGTTTTTGCTAGGACAGGTAGAAAGTGTATTTTATGTATGGCCTATTTATTTAAAAAGAGCTCTTAACAGCTTACTGATAACAGCAAGAGCTTCCGAATTCAACACTTTAAGCTAATACAAGAACAGATACAATCAGGTAACTTACAGTATCTCCAGAATCATACAAGTCATTTCCAAAGCCAGAGCAGCTTACATGAGATCCGCCTGAGGTCTGTATTATAGAACTTTGTTTATACTTTCGGTAGAGCACCAGCAAGACAGCGAGAATCACTAAAAGCACAATGACGACTACAACAGAGGCCACAATGGTTCCAGTGTTGGCAGATGGCGAAGAGGCTGAAAATATAAAGAGGTTAATCACTCATTCATTAAAAAATGCACACACAAAAAAACTAGATACACTGTGAAAGCAATTCTGCTGTAGTGGCCGGAATTTAACTGTAAAATAAAAACGGTAGGAATGTAAAAGAAATGTCTACATTTCACAGCAAATTACCGTATTTTTATATATTTTGTCATACACAACAGTAAATTACCGTATTTTTATATATTTTGTCATACACAACAGTAAATTACCATATTTTTATATTTTTTTGTCATACACAACAGTAAATTACCGTATTCTTATATATTTTGTCATACACAACAGTAAATTACCATATTTTTATATATTTTTGTCATATACAACAGTAAATTACCGTATTTTTATATATTTTTTGTCATACACAACAGTAAATTATCGTATTTTTATATAATTTTTGTCATACACAACAGTAAATTACCGTATTTTTACATTTTTTGTCATATACAACAGTAAATTACCGTATTTTTATATATTTTTGTCATACACAACAGTAAATTACCGTATTTTTATATATTTTGTCATATACAACAGTAAATTACCATATTTTTATATTTTTTGTCATAGACAACAGTAAATTACCGTATTCTTATATATTTTGTCATACACAACAGTAAATTATCGTATTTTTATATTTTTTTGTCATACACAACAGCAAATTACCGTATTTTTATATATTTTGTCATACACAACAGTAAATTACCGTATTTTTATATTTTTTGTCATACACAACAGTAAATTACCGTATTTTTATATATTTTTGTCATACACAACAGTAAATTATCGTATTTTTAGTTTTTTTGTCATACACAACAGTAAATTACTGTATTTTTATATTTATTTTGTCATACACAACAGTAAATTATCGTATTTTTATATATTTTTTGTCATACACAACAGTAAATTACTGTATT
>CAIGQW010052715.1:172436-195886 GCA_903798125.1 Danio choprae
ACACACACACACACACACACACACACACACACACACATACATACACATACACATACACCAAGACCAAAACTTTTCCCCATTAGTCTTTACAGAATTGCATGATATAAACTCATAATTTTTAGATATAAAATAATTTCTGACTTTTTTTTACATACAATACTGAATTTTTAGCTCAGAGTACTGATTTATTCTTTGATTCTGACTTTACAGTTCACAATTCTGACTTTTCTTTCAGAACTGTACTTTATTTCTTGCAATTGTTAGCTAATTAGCTATGGATAATTAGCAAAACAAATGATCAGAATTTGCAATCTGGAATTATAAACTATTTTAAACTGTAAATTATGAACAGCATTACCTAAAAGTAAATTTGATGTAATGCCATTTTTGTAATGCCAACTCAAAACTGCTAAACAAATTCTTGAGGAAAAAAAGTCAGAATTGTGAGATAGAAAGTAAAACATATTTTCGCAATTATGAGAGTAAAAAAATTAATTTTGAGACAAAAAACTTTATCACTCTGAATTAGGGCTGCACAATATATCGTTTCAGCATTGATATCACAACGTGTGCATCTGCAACAGTCACATTACATAGATATGCAATGTTGAGTTGACTTTGCAGTGTATTTTATACATTCACATGTACAAAACCATGAAGCATGCATTGTTTACTTCACTTTTGTCTTTCCTCTATTGCATTCATCAATGCTTGTAGTTTGTTTATTACATGTTATGTATGATTCACTCCCCTGCAGAATTATCAATCACAATTAACACATTTGATAACACTTTAGGGACCAATTCTCATTATTAACTAGTTGCTTATTATGTTATTGAGATACTGGCTGCTTATTAGTACTTCTAAACTACATATTCTGCATGATCTTATTCTACCTCCCTAACCCAATACCTAAACTACCTTGATATGTATTAATAAGGAGAAAATTAGGAGTTTATTGAAGCAAAAGTCAAATTTAATGGTTTGCTAATAGCGAGAATTGAGCCTTTAAATAAAGTGGGACTATAAATTCTTTCCAAATAGTACTTATTTTCCATATAGATACAGTTCATCGCAATGTATATAGCAGAAAAATAAAATATCCCAATGTCAGATTTTTCCGATATCGTGCAGCCCTACTCTGAATTATTTATTTTTCCAGAACTGAGTTGAAAACTCAATATGACCTCAAGTATGACCTTTTGTTTTGCAACTTTAAGTTTATCAGATCGCACAATTCTGACCATTTTCTCAGAATTTGTATCTTACAATTTTGTTTTGTGGTGACTGTTAACTTGCAATTGTGAGTTTATAATTCAGGAATGTCATATAAAGCCATAATTCAAAGAAGAAACTGTAAGATATAAAACAAGAAAAGGTCAGAACTGCACTACAAAATAAAATGCAATAACATTCTTTACTTGAAACAAGCTTCCATTTAACAGTGCAAAATATCTTAAAGGTGAAACTAAACTGACTCATAAATAATGAAACATATACAGTACAGTGGGGGAATTAAGTATTGAACACGTCACCATTTTTCTCAGAAAACATATTTCTAAAGGTGCTGTTGATTTGAAATTCTCACCAGATGTTGGTAACAACCAAAGAAATCCAAATATGCAAAGAAAACAAAACTAATTAGCTTATAAATGAAGTTATGTGTACAGGGTTTCTGGAGGTCAAAATGTAAAACTTTTTAAGACCCTTTTAAGACATTATGATTCATCATTCATTCATTTTAATTTCGGCTTAGTCCCTTTATTAATCTGGGACCAACCGCCAACTTATCCAGCATATGTTTTACGCAGCGGATGCCCTTTCAGCTGCAACCTATCACTGGGAAACATCCACACACACTCATTATTTATACACACTCATCAGCCTGATAGGGTAGCTTTACTTGGACACAGGAAAGTTAAGACCCATTTAAAACGATTTAAGACATACAACACTATATTTTTGTGAATTTAACACTTTTTAAGGCCTAAAATTTTGTTTTTGAAATTTAAGACATTTTAAGACTTTTTAAGTCCCTGCGAATCGAAACAAAACGAAACAGGGAAAAAGTATTGAACACATGAAGAAAGGAAGATGTAGAAAGGCAGCAAAAGCCCAGACAGCTAGGTTTTTTTTAATGTTTGTATTGTTTGGCTTTTTGCAAAATCTGGTTAAATTCCATGTCAACAGCTCCTTTAGAAATATTATTCCCAGAAACAACATGATTTCCCACACCACCGTATATGTGTTTTTGTGTAGTGCACTGAAATGCACCAAAACAAGCATGTAAACACACTAAACTTCTCCAGGTGAAACTGACCACACTGATCCTCGTCTTCTCCATTAGCACAGTCCTCATGAAAGTCACAGATTTTCGAACTGTCCTTTGTGCATGGGTGATCCGGAGGCTTTGGATAACCCGCTTCTGGCATTGTTTCTATACACAGGAAAATAAAAATGAGAAAAAAAGATTCTCATTTAAACATTTTATAAACATAGTCAATTCGCAGGAAAATGTATAACAGACATAATACCATTAGATAAGATGCACTCAGGAGACAATACAATATCATCAACAGCAATCCCTCCATACGGTTGGTCTCGAATGGCAGCAACAAACAGAATCTGAATGGGGAAAGGTCGATAAATGACTGTTTTATGACAGTGGTGTAATAAAAAGCAGTGATGTCAGAGGAGCAATGAGTTCACAAACCTGAAACGTGCTGTTGACGACAAACTCCACCTCAGCTTTTACCCACAAGTCCCCAAGAGCACCTCCACGCCTCCATATGGGATAAAACTTTCTCTCTGCCACCAACACAGACAGTCCACCTGACACTCGGCCAAACTGATGTGTGTACATGACCATCTGCAACCAATGTGTAAAGCATTGGGTATAAAAATTAAATGGCTAATTCTATAGAAAATAAAGGGATGGCTGACACCAAAATTACAATTTGCTCTTAATTTACTCAAGCCATCCTCCATCAGTCTAACGTGAAGGTTTTTCAGCAGAACATTAAAAGGATAGTTCACACAAAAATGAAAATTTACTCAACATTTACGCACCCTCAAGTGTTTCCAAACCTTATTGAATTCCTTTCTTCTGTTGAACACAAATATATAGATATTTTGAAGAAACTGAAAACCTGTCGTCATTGACTTCCATAGAAGATGAAAAAAATACAAATTCTATATGGAAGTAAATGGTTACCAGCTTTCTTCAAAATATCTTCTTTTGTGTTCAACAGAAGAAAGAAACAAACAAGTAAAGAGTGAGTAAATGATAACAGAATTGTCATTTTTGGGTGAACTATCCTTTAAAGAAGATTTATTAGCTGAAATCACGGTCCATGGTCATTCATAAAATCTAAGGCAATGGCTACTAGCTCTTTAAGAGGCAAAAATTATGATTATGCAAAGTATTTTCAGGCAATTGTAAAGCCTGCATGAACTAGAAGTTATAGTATATTTGCAAATGAAATAGAATACTGAGCAGGGGACGGGGTTCATTATTGAGGAAATATCAAACTGAATTAATAAGTGAAAAGGTTGCAAACATATATATTCCCTAATAAACAATAGCTTACTCATGTTCTTAATAACTCGAGGAAACGTAATTAATTAATTACCTCAGAAAGCAGTTCAGCATTGAAAGTGAAAGATTTTGACACAATCCCAATAATTTAATAGTCTTAAATCACAACGTGCAATGGTAATATTTTCAGTTTGTTGTGGATTTTCCTGAGAGGTATGCCATTCAAAGGCAAAAGGAACTACCAATACACTGCGTTGCGGAAAGGTGGAAGTTACGTTATTGTCATTGTGAAAAGGGTCTATTTACTTACCCGACAAGGATGTGTCTCATTGGTTGGTGCCAGTGGAGGGCTTTGAAAAGTCGTCCAATCACTCGCTGAGGAGTTCGGCTTGGTAACATATAGGAAATGTCCTGAAGAGAAAAAATTTACATGTCACAGATACAAACTAAAAGCCTAAATGATTTTCATTTTTTTACCAGAAATAATAAAGGTTACTTCAAAAACTACAAAAGAAAATGCACCTTTAATCACGTTTTCAGAACTCTAAAGCCTACTAAAATTAAAAATAGAGAAAAAATGAATGATGATTTTAGAAATGTTAGCACATGTTGGAAAATTTGAGAATGGTATGTTTTTTTAATGCTTTTGAAAATAAAAGGCTGCATTAATTTAATTACAAATACAGTAAAAATAGCAATTTGTTTAGATATTATAACTATTTAAAATAACCATATTCTGTTTTATTATATTAAAAATGTAATTCATTCCAGTGAATTTTCAACCTTCGTAAAAAAATAAAAATAAAGAAAAAAAAAACAGTAATAAATAAATAAATAATTCAATAAAACAAAATAAAGTGAAATAAAACAATAAATAATAACTTATAAGCAAAAATAATAATAAGCATTTACAACCTGCTTGCGTTAACCATGAAACTACTACTAGACAATACAGAAAGAAAACAAACTAATTAAAAATAGTAAATAAAACAACCCAACTCAGACTGGCACCCAAACACACCTGATGCTGTATTGCTAGAGTGGTCTCTACCAGGTCCTTTTAGAGGCTCAGAAAGTGATACACTCATCTGATCAGTCCATGTCCACTTCAGTGATGCTTCAGAATGTAGATCCCACCAACAAAGGCCATCCTCAAAGTTACAGCTGTTGTTCTGCTCTGAACATAACAAAATAACATCGATTACGACTCCAGAGAGCAGCAGGGGATGATCTAACTAAAATTCTAAGACATTGATTAAATGTTAATGGAATAAAATGTCTCATTAACAAAACATCCCTAATTTCTCTCATAAGATTCATGGTCTCTCACCACAGTTCTCCTCATCTGTCCCATCACCGCAGTCATCTGTGCCGTCACACACTTTATACTCCTCCACACAGCCGTCCCGTTTACACTGCACAAAGCCAGCAGCGCATTTGGCGCTTTCAGGAGGAACTGAAAGAGAGACAAGATTTAAACAGTCTGATCACATAAACTACAGTGTGAGCAGGACTGCCACTAGTGACTTCTTCAGTGAAAAAGATAAATAAAATAAAATAAATAAACAAATAAGAGGACCCAGGCGGCATGGAGGCTCAGTGGTAAGCACTGTCGCCTCACAGCAAGAAGGTCGCTGGTTCGAGCCTCGGCTGGGTCAGTTGGCATTTCTGTGTGGAGTTTGCATGTTCTCCGGTTTCCTCCAAGAGCTCCGGTTTCCACCACAGTCCAAAGACATGCGGCATAGGTGAATTGAATAAGCTAAAATTGTCCATAGTGTATGTGTTTGAATTTGAGAGTGTATTGGTGTTTCCCAGTGCTGGGTTGCGGCTGGAATGGTATTTGCTGTGTAAAACATATGCTGGATAAGTTGGCAGCTCATTCCGCTGTGACGACCCCTGAATAATAAAGGGACTAAGCCCGAAAAGAAAATGAATGAATGAATGAATAAGAGAACCCAATAATCATCCTCATCATTACTACAACTTAAAAAAATAAAATAAATAATCATATTTAAAGAGCCAGGACCAACACTTAATAATACACTATAATTAAAAAGAAATTAAATTAAAATGAAATAATATTTAATTTTATTAAATAAAACACAAAATAGTTCACTAAATAAGCTAGAACATATAGAGTCATGAATATAAAATAGTTAATATTTATTTTACCAGTGGTTGTCAAGTTTTAATTTAATTGTATTTCATTTAATTACCTCTTTTATTAAATTATGTTTGCAACAAAACAAAACAAAACAAAACAAAAACAGAACGGAAAAAAAAACTATACAAAAAGAGACAATATAAGACAAGACAAATAAAGGAAACACAATAAAACAAGAAATAAAATGAAACAAAACAAGAAATAAAACAAAATAATTAAATTAAATTAAAAAGAAATAAAAAATGTAAACAAAAGAAAACACAAAAAATGCTGGAGGCCCTGGCTTGTTTAATTTCATTTATTGTTTATTTAAATATAAATAATAATAATAAATCAAAACTATTTAACAAAAAAATCAAATGAACCACCAATTTTAAAATAAATAATTGATGAATAACAAATTTGGCTTATCTGAAAACGTACAAACAAATATATATTCTTTTCCATTTCCCTTTACCTGGCAGGGCACAATCCAGAAACTCCATGTGATCGATGGCCACGTCTCCCTGCTTCCCTTCACTGCGTCTGGAGTAAAGTTGGATGTGAAAAGAGCTTGTGATTCTGCCCAGGTAGACGACGTCCTCCCTCCAGCCTCTGAAGCTGGAGCTCTCGGGCCTCCAGACCACAGCCTGCTCACCGTCAGTCTGTCTCACTGAGCCCCACAGAGGAGTCTCACCCAGACCCGTGTGCCCTGAAACACATACACTAACGCTGAAGCAACAACTACAGCAGGGGTGTAAAACATATGACCCAAAAAGGCATCTGACTTAGTCTGAGGAATGCTTTCTAACAATTATGTAAGTTAGAATTCTTAAAAGCTTCTGAATTATTAGCCCCCCTGTATATTTTATTCTTCAATTTCCACTTAACAGAATATTTTTTTCAACACATTTCTAAACATAATAGTTGTAATAAGGGCAGCACGGTGGCGCAGTGGGTAGCACAATCGCCTCACAGCAAGAAGGTCGCTGGTTCGAGCCCCGGCTGGGTCAGTTGGCATTTCTGTGTGGAGTTTACATGTTCTCCCCGTGTTTGCGTGGGTTTCCTCCGGGTGCTCCGGTTTCCCCCACAAGTCCAAAGACATGCGGTATAGGTGAATTGGGTAAGCTGAATTGTCCGTAGTGTATGGGTGTGAATGGGTGTGTGTGGATGTTTCCCAGTGATGGGTTGCAGCTGGAAGGGCATCCGCTGCGTAAAACATATGCTGGATAAGTTGGCGGTTCATTCCACTGTGGCGACCCCAGATTAATAAAGGGACTAAGCCGAAAAGAAAATGAATGAAAATGAATAGTTTTAATAACTAATTTCTAATAACTGATTTCTTTTATCTTTGCCATGATGACAGTACATAATAGTTTACTAGATATCTTTCAAGATACTAGTATTCAGCCTCCAAAGCATAAACGCCACCCTCTAGCATTCAGTTGCTACGTCTGTAACAAGCGGCAACCTCCCACTCTCCCTTGTGAAACTAATATGGACTAATATGAAATTGCATACTTCCCTACTATATGGTAGGTTAAAAACAGTATGCGAGCTGAGCAGTATGTCCCATTTATAGTATTAGAAAAACAGTATGCGAGAAGTACCCAGATGACATCAAATGGATGCTATGCTATCCAATGATGCTACGCAATTAACGAATGGGAGTGAAGTCACGTGATAATGACAAATGGCGGATGTAGTACATCTGAATTCCATTCATACTACTCACATTCATACTATATAGAGCGTACTTTTTTACCGTTCATGCAGTAAATTCTAATTCAAATGTAGTACATAATTGAGTAGTAGGTGATACCGGACGCAGCCCTAGTCATACTAAACTTATTCATACTAAATAAAACACTTTTTTTTTCAGGGACTATCTGTATGCAATCTGTATGCAATTGAGTCACTCAATGGCACATCTTTGTATTTATGCTCCTCATGCTAATTTCTCCATATATGATGCAGTTTTAAGTATATGTGTGTACCTGAGTCCCAGATGAAGTATCTGAGGCGAAGGCGACAGGTAGGAGAGGAGTGTTTTATTGCAGGCGACTCAAGAATAGCAGTCTGGGGAGCATCTGAAGTCACTGCCGTCACTGCCATAAACCAGCCTGAAGCACACAGAAGAAAACACTTCATAACACTTTACAATAAAAATTAATAACACTTTCACAGCAATTTAATAATCTCTAACATTTTTTTTTTAAACATTGTCATTCATCCTCATTGTAATTCAGTATTAAATGAATCACTACTGATGCAAAACAAAACAAAACAAAAAACACAGTAGAGTCCCCTAATATAATAAAATTAAATAAACATCCAGGACACACAGTGATGACAGAAGCAAAAACAAAAAAAAACAGTAAAAATACTTTATATTGTACACCTCAATATAATGAAATAAAAAAGGCATGATCATCAATGATCCAAAACAAAATAAATAAATAAATATATATTTCTTCTTTTACATTCATTAGACATGCAATACAACTAATTAACTGGACTAAATTAAATAAAATAGATGTAAAAAATATATATTTTTTAAGATTTATAAACGATTTATAAGTTTTATACTGTAATACATTTTTCTGAATTCCGTTTTTGTTATAATAATTATTTGTAAAACTGTAATGGTCTTTACTGTCACAGTTTATTAATTAAATTGACCTTTGCCCAATCAAAGCATTAATTTCTTTATTATAAGTCTTACTGATCTTAAACTTTGGAAGAATACTGTATATTTGCCTCTATAATATTACACAAAAGAAAAGAACAAACAAAACAAAAAAAAAAGAAAATCTTTAATTTGCTTTTTTCCATTTAATATGTATTAACATTTTTGTATGGACCTAAATCTGCTAAACCAAAAACTAATTTTAGTCTAAATTTAGATCTATTCATTTATTAGCACCAGTAAATCTTTGCATGGATTAAGATGAATGGTTGTGTACCTGTTGAGGTTCCAGTGGTGTAGTCTGAGGACGGGCCGCTGTCTGGCAGTGTTTTTCCTCTCCTCTGTCTCTGCCACATGTACGCACCTTCGGCTGGCTTCTCAATCCATCCGCATTTGCCCTCATGCTCAAAATCACACACAAACCCAGGCCCACGATAACCTTCCAATCAACCACCAAATGACAACAAGGAAAAGTGTCAAGAAAAACAAGTATATCTTATAATATATCATCAGAAATATTGTCTTGATTCAAAGTTCAACGAGACACACAAAAGACCATATAGTTTCCATTAAAAGCAATCTGATTTACACTACAATCATTAAAACCATTGCAAATTCTATGTTTTCTGTTGTCGTTCTGTTGTTTTCTAGCAGGGAGTTCATCCAGAATTGAGCAGCTAATAATATCAGACGATAAAAATAAATGAAAGGTGAGTATCTTACCACAGTCTTGCTCGTCACTGCAGTCTTTGCAGTCACAAATGAAGTCACATCTGTTTTCTGGAGAACTGCTGCAATCCTTTCCACCCAGAGCCACAGCTGCTGAATATGAGCAGTGATCAACACACACGACTGGCCTTTTACAGTGTTTGTTTACAGTGTTTACTTGTTTCTAAAGTCAGTCTTAAAGTATTAAATCAGGAAACATTTTCTAGACAAAGAAAAAAATTGTTTTCAGAATAACTTTCGGCAATAAATAATAAACATCTTTTTTTTGCGAGTTTCTTCTTAAAACAAGCAAAAAATCTTGCATCAAAGCAAAAAAAAAAAAAGCTGATTATTTTACTTATTTTAAGAAAAATAACTCAATATTTTGGAAAACAAGTCAATATTTTTTTTTATTTGTCTAGAAAATGTTTTAAGAATTTAAATTTTTTAAGAATTTTGAGATATTTGTACTAGAAACAAGACAATCTCAAAGTAAGAAGACATTTTTTGCAGTGTAGATACATTTTAACAGCTTTGAACTCAGTTTGACTCAAGTTGAGTTCAAACTGAGTTCATAACTAATGCTTACATTACATTATTAATACAAATAAAAAACAGGGTTTAAACATGGTAAACTATTTGTCATACAAATATTTGTCAAATTTGTGAATAAAAAGTATTGGATTATGATTCACAAGAAAATACTATATTTCCAAATCTCATTTTTATGTGCTATTTGTAACATTTACAAGCAGATTCTACAGTAAAATAAGACAAAATAAGCTATTAAAATACAGAAATCATTTGCTACCATTATAAACTTTGTGGCAGGTAATGTTATTTGAATGTTTCTGAAAGAATGAACAAATATCAATGATATATTTTATGTTTTTGTCATGATTTGTTTAATGAATTTCTGAAGCTCAACAAAGCTGCTTTAATTGGATCAAAAATACAGGCATTATTTACTGTAGTGAAATGTAATTAATGCTTTTACAGAGAGCATTTCGAATAGCAAAGCTGAATTCATCCCACTGAATTATACCTCATAAAAAATAATAGTAATAAATCATACCAATTCCAAACATCTAAACATGAAAGTTGTCCTAAAACTATTCAGCAACACCCATTCTTGTCTTGGGACAAACCTCTGTTTTTTTTGATCCACTTCAAATGTTGACTACTGCATATTAAACAAGCACACATTTAAAGCAACATCAGTTTAAGTGACTGAAAGTCCTATTTATTCTGAGACCAGGGTTTGTGTGGCTTAAGAAAATTAAAGCCGCATGAATTTATAAATCTTCCTCTACAAGTCGTCCCAAAGGTCTGTCTATTTAGTGATCACACACAGTCAAAGGTCTCTGATAAATAAGTGTCAGATATGAGATTGCATTTCTGCATACCAGGTTACAATTAATTGTACAATGCAGCAAAGCAATGAGGTTCAGTGGGGTTCAGTCATGTTTCTGCAGCTGTGATGGGTAAAGAAAATTGACTATTTTATTAGTAATAAATGTTTAAAATTAACTTACAGCTTATTGAGTAATATTTTAGTCATAGAAATACTATTGATATTTATTTAATTTAAAATATTGCACATTATTACAACACAATCAGCAGCACTAAATGTTCAATAGTAAACATATAGCTTTATAAAAAAACTAAGAGATAAAATTCTCTATTTCTCCTTATTTACAAATTACAGTTGTGTTTGTGCTTTTTCTGTAAATTTCTGATGAGATTTCTTTTAAATATAAAATAAAAACATTGACATTTAGAGCTATTGTTGTATTACCATAACAAAACGGTGCATTTATATTCAGTTTTAGTATGAAATCACCATTTGGTGCATGGTAAAACAGGGTTTCTGCAGGTTTCACCAAGTCAAATTTAAGACATTTTAAGACCTTTTTAAGACCATTATGAATTTAATTTTAGACTTGTAATGGGAAGTGGATATTGTTTTTACTTGCCTCATTAAAACTAAAATTCAGTTTAGCCACATATTTTAAATAATGTGTGGAAACAAGCAAGCTCTAATTGTATGCATGTATTTTATCTTTTAAAAAAAGACAAGCTTTAAAAACTACCATAAACTTAATTTACACACAACATACATTTATGCATAAATACACGGATAACTTTTAAATAAATGCTATTGTAAGGAAGATAATAAAACATATTGTAAAAAGGTTAATACATTTTACTTTTGTTAAATGTTTTTTTAGATGGATTGTTGGTTGTATTGGGTAGCTGTACATGGACAAGAGAAAAGTAAGACCTGTTTAAAAGTATTCAAGACCTACAACACCATATTTCAGTGAATTTATGGCTTTTTAAGGCCTAGAATTCATTCATTCATTTTCCTTCGGCTTAGTCCCTTTATTCAACAGGGGTTGGCACAGCGGAATGAACCGCCAACTTATCCAGCATATGTTTTACACAGCGGATGCCCTTCCGGCTGGAACCCATCACTGGGAAACACCCATACACTCTCATTCATACACATACACTACGGACAATTTAACTTATCCAATTCACCTATACCGGATGTCTTTGGACTTCAAGGGGGAAACCGGAGCACCTGGAGGAAACCCACGTGAACACGGGGAGAACATGCAAACTCCACACAAAAATGCCAACTGACCCAGCCAAGGCTCGAACCAGCGACCTTCTTGATGTGATGCGACAGAGCTATCCACTGCACCAACCAAGGCCTAAAATGTAGTTTTTAAAATGTAAGACTTTGTAAGACCCCACGGACCCCCTTTAAAAATAGACTAGTTGACCTTTCTTAAAAAGTGAGTAATCCTGTTGCCTTCAATAGTAAATTATCTATCTGCATAAATATAAAAATTATGTTAAGCCGACTTAACAGTTCTGTTACTAATTTACTCTTTCACTTAGAGACAACATGTCACTTTTAAGTCAACGACTTTACTCACTTCTTTTTTTTTTTTTTACATAAAGCAACTAATCGCTTTTTACAGCGATGGAATAACTCACTTTCTGTAAAATAAAAGCTCGACATGTCAATGTTTTTATCTGTAATTTGCATAAAATAAAACAATATATCACACCTACAAAATAAAACAAAACTTAAAGGGATAGTTCCCCCAAAAATAAAAATTCTGTCACCATTGACTTGATTCAAACATTTGGGTTTCGTTCTTCGGTTGAACACAAAGGATATTTTTTTTAAATGTTGAAAACCTGTAACCATTGACTTCCATAGTATTTCTCCAAACGTCATCTTTAGTGTTGAACAGAAAAAAACATATAGATATTAAATTTTTTAGGTGAACTACCCCTTTAAGATTTTACTCAAACATCTACCTTATAAATCCAGAGAAACTGTAAACCTTCAAGTGCTCTCATGTTTTTCATCAACAACAACCTTTACAATAAACAAAAGCACAAAAACAGCAGATCTCACCCCTCTGACAGACATTCAGCAGGAGACACGCAAGAAGAATCCAGCAGGCAGCCATGAATCCTGTCTTCACTTTTCACACCACAATACAATCTCTTCCTCAGCATACAGTGCACAAAAGCCCAGTTCTGCCACATACGAGGTTATTAACTTCACCTGCGTCCCTCCTTCCTGATTCCACATGCAGATAATACCTGGACTTTACATTTTAACCCCCAGACGAGCGCCAGATCCTTCTTTAATCCTGCTCGGCCCTATTGAAAATATGCAGCACAGAGAGCTCAGTTTTACTCAGAAATACTTCACTTGACAAATGTTACTATTTAGCCAAATCTCTGCACATTCCGGTCTTACTAAAAGTAGTACTTTGTAAACCATTGCTAGGGTTTGGCTCGCAAGTAAACCTTGACAGATAAGCAAAGATATACGAAATGAATGATGCAATTAAAGAGACAGCAAATGCTAAGTGCAAAAAAATTATTTATTAAATGTATGGTGAAAACACTGAACCAATGAATCGGAAATGATCTTGTAATAAATGCGCTGACTTCGTTGTAAATTCTCTGGATGTTGTTTGATTGTAATATTTCTAGTCTTTTTTTTATGTCACTGCAAATCTTAATGGTATCTTCTATTTAAAATGCTGACAAACAGATGTGAAGTGGATCATCAAGTTTATCAGGCAACATTTACAACCTCCGCATCAGGTCTGAGAGTACATTATATACACACTGTAAAAAAAGTATTGCTGCTTTAAATTTTTTAGTTGAATCAAATTAACGTTTCAAGCCATCTCAACTTACATCAATCAACTGGACTAAAAATACTACTTTGTATAACTTAAAAAATGTAGTTGAAACCTGATTGACTAGTTAAAGCAACATAAAAATATTTTTTGTCTTGACTTTTTTTTGGACTTTGCAGTGCATTTATTGTGTTGCTTTAGAAATCATTGAGTCACAGTATCTATATTCATGTTATTTATATGTTATAAATGGTTAGTTCACCCAAAACTTAACCTTTACACACTATTTACTCATAGTAAAGTGAATCCAATCCTTTATGATTTTCTTTATTTTAATAGTAGCAAGAGCAGATACTAAGGAAGTCTTTCTTCAAAATGTCTTCTTTTGTGTTCAGCAGAAGAAAGAATCTCATAAAGGTTTGAAACCAGTGGAAGGTGAGTAAATGATGCTTTGAGAAAACTATCCCTTTAAAATATGTAATTTATAGTTCTCCCCAAATTTTTTATTTGCTCTTAATTTATTTACACTCAGGTTATCCAAGATGTAGCTGATCCCCCCCCCAGTAGAACATTTAAGGTTTCAGTTGAAATAGTGGTTCTTGGCGATTCATAAAATGAAAGTCAACTGCTTCATAAAACCTGTTTTGCCTGTATATTTTTTGACTTTCAAACTTTCAACTTTCACAATGACAATTCCTTTAACAACAAGCTGTCTTATTGTTGTATAGTCTGTATGCTAGTGATGGCTGCTTCTCAAAGCTTCGAAAAATCTTAACAAACCTTTTGTATCAAATCAGTAATTCAGAGCGCATATCAAACTGGCCACATGAGTCACATCAGTAAACGGGCTTTGTTATGTCATTACCGTTTTGAAAAATCCCGAAAATTGTATGGTTCTCCATTTGAGCCCCCCAAGATCATCCACCCAGTGATGAATAAGTGAACAGGTTGCATTTTTACCTGATCTCAGATCAGTTTTACGAGTTTGTAGACATTTTAATAAGGTATTTGTTATTAAACAATGAAAATATTAGTTAATACTGTTTACATTGTTCTGTTTATGAGAACCCACAATGGATCAAGCCATAAAAGAGAACTGATAAAAGAACCCATATTATGCAGACGCTTAATATTTAATGATATAGGATGATACACTAAGTGCATTTAATAAGTTTTAATTTCAATTTAACTGTGTGTTTGAAAAAGCCAAACATAATCCATGTCTATTCCATGTTTTTAGTTGCAATTAGATGGATTTGACCAGCAGATGTCGCTAGAATTTGGTGTTTTAAATGCTTCAAATCAGTAAATCATTTAAAATCAATTGTTTCGAAGCTTTGAATCTCCAATTACTTTCTGTATGCAAACATTTGGGCATCTGGACATTATTTTTTCAGGATGTCATTGCTGCATTTTCTTTTTGTGTTTAAGCCCTTAAACTTCAATACACTGCAATACCCTTTTATTTCACCATTTCCTATATTTTGCCATTCAAAGATGAATTGATAAACAAAATTCCTTTTCTCTCTTTGTTGTCATGTGTTAATCTACACATTAAGTTAAAACCCAAACAAAATGAGGATGACTTCTCCTCTAGCTTTTAAGCAAACATTTTATCCATCCAACCATATCTGTAACACATTAAAGTTCTGTTCTTTCTCAGTCTTGGCACATTAGGAGTCCAACGCAGCACACTTTGTCCTCATATTGGGCTGTCATATGTACCCCATGTAAACCCACTCAATACCCTTCATCCGCCCAGGTCACTTCATAATCTGGATAATGAGTTTTTATCTTCTCCGTGGAAACCGAATGTTTAGCTCTGCCAAATCCCTGAAACACACAAACAAATATAAATGATTAATGTTTCAAATTATTTAAGGGATTTACTGTGTATCACTTTATTATCATGCGCACCATGGAATAACCGTAGACGTGGATCTTCTTTGCGTCCTGGTCATGTTTGATTCGTCCTCCTCCGAGACACTCACAGTCCACTCCTCCAGCTCTCTCTAGCTCTCCAGACACACGGTCATAGATATCAGCTGCAGGACATACAATCAAAACTTTTGTGGTTGGACAAAAAGATACTTCTGTTCTAAAGTGTACGGTAAAGAAAAAAGTGCTGAAAAACACTGAAACAAATATGCAAATGGGAAAAAGGTAAGAACGGTAGTATAAATAAATAAAACAAATATGCCAATTAATAGATTATATTATTAATATTTATAAAAGAAAATGAATGGATAATAAATGGATTTAAGGCAGAAGAACACCAAACAAACCAGCAAAAAGGAAGACCAATTGCAACTTATCCAAAAAAGATGTATGAAAAATTGTAAATAAAAAATAAGTGCATAAATACCTACATACAATTTTGTTTACATATAATCTTACAGAAATTAAACAATTTCCAAGTAATATTTTTGACATGTTTAACACATTTTCCCACAGTATAAACTGTTCTTTATCCAAGAATTTGTGCATATAAATTTTTATCTTTGCTTACTTTCAAGTAACACACATACCCCTTAATATTAACAATGTTTCTATCGTTGTAAAACTGAAGTAAATGTTTTTAGTGGGGCGTATATCTACCAGTTATATTTTGCTACAGGTTTACTACAAAACAGCATAGTTAAACTATAATAAATTTATGGTAATTACTTTAACTTTTTTGGTTGTTTTTTTTATTTGTAGTAAATCCGTGGTAAATGCAGCGTTGTATTCAATAAATTATCAAGGTATAAAAATAAGCCAAAAAAAAAAAAGACAGCTGTCAATTATATACAGCCTTAATGCTTTTGAAAAATATTTTCTGGCATATTAAAATCCTACCGCAGGTGTTAACAAAAGTGGTCCCTGTTCTCTAGCTGACTGTCATTCAAGGTTCAAACACATGAATGAGTCCTACCGTGATATTCGGCCCAAGCGTATCCTCTCACTATATCAACATATGAATCGTCGTCTTTGCTGTGAACGCGAATGAGGACGTATTTAAAGACGCCGTTGGGGTCTAAATCCACCTCTGGGACTTTAGCGAGACGTTCGGCTGCCATTATTACAAAAGCGACACTGAAAGCCCAAAACACAACAGCGAAGTTCAACACAGCGCCAGAAGAAAAGAGCTTCATTTACCGCAGTTGAATTTAATAAGCGTGTTCACATTAGCGACACCCTCCGGTTTGGAGCAAATACAGCACCCGCAACGCTACTTTTGAACACCAAACTGGTACATTTATTTTTGTTTCTTTGCTAAACTGTTTTAATTAAAATAATTATCTCTGCAGTTTAAGCAATATTTATGTTGCGACTTTATGAATGTAAGACTTTCTGCTCTGATTTAAGTACTTTGTAAGACATTGTGAAAGGGCAAGACCTGCAGAAACCCTAATGTTTTTAACTATTTTCTCATATAGACATTTTATTTTCATCAATTTTCCCAGAGAAATGATCACTTACTATAGTATGTAATTTAGTTTGTATCTTAAGTATTGTGTTTTATTAATTGTATGTAAATGTATTTTAATGGTTAATTTTTAAAAATAGTATTCACAAAGTAGTACAAAAATTACAAATATTATAAACTCTCCAAAAGAGTAATGATACTACCATGTTTGTGCAATAGTATTACTTAGATGACCTTGTTCTGACTTTCTTTACCATATATATTGAGGCAATACTTTACAGTTAAACTGTTTTTATTGCAATGTGTAATTTTGGTAGCATAAATGTGATTACTATAACTATTCTTACAATGAATTACTTAATCAGTAACACTTTAGTACTGGGACCAATTCAAAGTTCTAGTTAGTTGACATATTGGCTGGTTTATCAGTACATATAAAGCATCTTTAATGCTTTATTTTTCATGACCATATTCTAATCCCATTCATAAACATATCTACTACAACAACTTAGTTTTACAAACTATAAATAAGCAGCAGAATATGAGTTTGGGCTAAAAGTCAGTTTATATTGCACAGTAAAGTGTTAACCTAAATTTCTTAAGAGTTTATGAAATCTTGAAATTGTGAAAGTGATAACCCAGCCCTTTTTCAGTATAGAGAGAAAAACACTGTTAGAGTGGACGCACACAGGTTTTATTATACAAAGAATAGATTTGGCAAAGAACATGACTATATGAGAACATAGGCTGTTACTCTAGAGTAAAGTGTACTCCGAGCACCTCTCTGGAGCTCTTCAGGAGATCTGTGGCCGCGTCAAACTCCAGCGGGACCGTCTTCTTCTCACCCTTCAGTTCTCGCTCCATTAGCTGACGTTCACAATGGAGAGAGGAAAATTATGAGGTACAACATTTTATACTTTCCACATGTGACTTATACTAATGTTGTCACGAGAATGTCATTTATAACTTAAATACATTAATAAATAAATATTCTAAAGCATGGAAATATTGCAACTGCATTAATTAAAATAAAATAAAAATTAGGCATGTCTTCATTTGCGTTAAAACCTCAAGTATGACCTAAATATTAAAGTACACATGAAATAAAAATGTACATTTCTGCATGCCTTAAAGGTGCAATATGTAAGTTTGACACCCACTGGTTGAACTAGGTATTGCACTCCTGGTTCAAAACACACAAGCGCAGGTTGCCAGATTGACGACACCAACAGGAGTGTGCCTGACTATTGAGCCTAAAGGCTGATTTAAACTGTGTTCTAACTAAAAGCAACGGCACGCGATAAAAGGAATATTTTACATATTAAAATGATTTTTTTGTCCTAACCAACACCTGAAATGTATATTTTAGAAACGGCTTCTATTTCTTGCAGCTGAACTAGAAGATAAACTGACAATGATCACCTCAGGTACACCTCATGTGCTTTATTCAGTGTTAAATACTAATAATGTGAGTTTGAATGCCATTTTACATGACATTTATTGCCATACTACTGAAAGCAGCAGCAGCAGCAGATAGTTTACCTCAGATCTTGAAAATAAAATTAAACGTTTGAAAATTAACTTTAGACTTCTGACTCAGTGCAAGCCAACACATATCAGTGATGTAGCATGTACATTTAATAATGTTAAAGAGGTTTAATATGTATTAATTAGATTATGAACCCTACCATTTCGAAGGAGTGCAGTAAGTGCAGTATTCTGTGCTTCTGAATGGCTGCATTTCAATTTCTCTTGTGTTTCGTCTGGTGCAAACAGCCAAATTGCTTATCACCGCAAATCTTTGTCATGTGTTGCTATCGTGTTGTTAGGACACAGGGTTACAATGTAACCTGCTCACCTAACGTTCACGTTCGTAATATTTATATTATTTGCTAATTAATAACCTCATGTGGAACTCTGAATCCGCGTCTGATTTTGGAGTCTGTTACTGTCCAACGGAGGTCACATTTCAGTCATGGAAGCATGCTTTGAGAGCCTTATGACTAAATGAATCAAATATGCTCTTTTACACAAAGGCAACCCAGGGTGCTGAAATATAATTGGCTAAACTGGTATTGGGCAGGTTAAAGGTACCAAAACAAAGACAGCTGTTCCGGGACGTAACTCACATTTTCAAAGCAGAATAACTGACTTTAGCATTGTTTTTCAGATAAACAAGAATGTTCACTTAGCATGTTTCTTAAATATCTGCAAACATATTATGGTATTTGTATGCTTTAGTAGAGTCAAAAACTTACATACAGCACCTTTAAGAGGAACAAATAATCAGTGCAAAGCCATTTGTACAAGTACACGGGTAGTTTTGCCTGCCTTCATTTAAAATAAAATCTTTGTCCCCAAAAATAGATGTTAAATTAAATATTAGTGCATATTTGAAACAAATGTCAAAGTTAATGGTTTATTAATAGATGCAGAAGAAAACATTCTTCAGTCTAAAAGTGATTTTGACTTTTGATAGTGATTAAATGTTACTGACTGCAGTTATTAATGAGAATGTTGCTAATCACCTCAAACGTTGACAGCTCCAGCAGCTCACTGATGTCTTCCTCTAGTGCAGGAAGTGGTTCGTTGATCATCATGGCGGCTTTGGACACATCTGGATGGTAATGATTCTGCAACGTCTAAGAAGAGATTTACTTTGAAAATCTTTGAAGATATTCAAAGATTAATTCTTTTAAAATAGTTAGTGGATGGTGAGGCAGTGGAAAAGAGCATTTCCGTTTTTGGTATTACCTTGATCTCCCATAGGCTGCTTTCCAGAGCATGACAATGAGCTGGATCTTCCTCCTCCATCACATAAGGGTCATCACAAGGCTCTGATTTGACACATTAATGAGAACATTTCATTACAGAAATAAATATAGAAATAGATACAGAAAGGTGACAGTTCTTTCTGAATTCTACCAATTGAATTCTAGTAAAAACAGATTGTATTAATAAGTATTGATAATTTAAATAAACAAATAAATAAATAAATATGTATTTATTTTTATTAAATGGTTTAATACAATATGAATCAATATACTAAATTGTTATTATGAAAAATTATAATAAAATAATAAATGTAAAAACAAATAATAATTCAAATAATGATAAAAAATATATATTTATAATTATAAATAAAAATTTATACATTATATATTTATAAATATTTTGTATATTATTTAGATATAAAATATAATTTAAATGAATAAATATAACAAATCTATATACATCTTTTTAAAAAAAATTGAAAAAAAAATCATATAATTTAAATAACGAAAATTAAATACATACATACATACCTAAATAGAAATTTAACCAAAATAATGAATAACTGAAATATAGATTTAATGTTTTTTTTTTAACAATAACATAAGTAAAAGATTTAAAAAGACAGTAAAAATACCACAATAAACAAAAACAAAAGCCATTGTGTGAGTGATATACCGTCAGCAGCACTGGGTCTGTGAATGAGGACTCTACATGAGGGGTGTCTGCGAATGAGATTACAGATGAACGGCAGCAGAATGAGGAGAGCTGTAGGTGGCGCTGTGAGAGACAGACGAGCGAGACGCTTCACAAACGCTGCCACGAGATACACTGGAAGATGCCTGTCGGAGAGTTCACCATTAAACATCACACCGATTTAATGCTAATAATGATATTTAGTCATACTAGAGCATACTTACGTTGAAGACAAGAAAATATTTGCCAGGTGGAAAAAACGTGCTCTGTACTTGACATGGAAAATAGAAGGATCCAGCAGATTGTACAGCTTCTTATAAAAATCTGGGTAATCCCTACACAAAAAAAGAGATTTCTGTTTTGTTTTGTTTTTAATATTACATCTTAAAACATTAAGGTAAGCATTTAGATCGTAAAGCTGCCTTTATAAAAAAATTGTTTAATACTTACAAATTATGCTCATGGATGAGGACGAACAAGCCATTCAGAGCCAACAAACTAATTGCTCCACCTGAATCAGACAAAGAAAGAATTTATACAAAAAAAGATGTCAAATATATCAATGACAATGAACTGTGAACACTCAATATCATCAAAACCATAGCTTTTGATGGCTTTTAGGTTGTTAAGTAATAATCAATTGTGATAACATGTTAATAAAAGTGAAGTGAAAGAACATGCATACGGTTGGAAATCAATACATAATTTTATAAATGAAAATGTGATAGGATCCTTTAGTGCATGGATAATGCATATCCAGTAAAATAATGTACTTTAAAAAGAAACTATTGGCGAAATCAGGCATCATGGGAACTATTAAATGTTATAGTCAATAGTGTTAGTAGTGTACTAAATAGCAGGGGTTCCCAAACTTTTCAGTAAGCAATCGGCAAAATAACAATGTCAGGGACTCGCGACCCCTTCTAAGGTGGTTATAAATATCCAAACGTTGCGCACACAACAATAGGCCTATGTAAACACAAGCATATTGACAACAGAAAAAAAGTGCAACAATCGACCATATAATTTTTATAGTCATTTATTAATGACTATTAATTACCCCAAAATGGTGTGGGCCCTTAGAATCGCCCTAACTCCCCCATGCCCCCCTAAGCGGTACCCCTGATCCCACATATTTAAAAAAGGCACCGAATAGCTTGCTTTCTCTAACCTTTTAAAAACAGTTCAAGAGTTCAGGTCATGAATGAATGATTTGGAAATATTACATTTTACTTAGTCGCTAAAAGGGGCATGATGTCATGTTATTTTTATTATTATTATTATTATTATTTTTAAAGAAAGCTTGTATAGTGGAACTCTAGTCTAGTCGAACCATTCTCAATTTACAACCGAATTAATTACAGCAGATTTTTAGTTGTTGCCATACACCATAACGCTCATGAGAAAGAGTGCTTATGCATTCAGCTGAGTTGGTTATAAATCGTCTTTTTGGTCTAGAGATGAATATAAACACAGCTCATTATGAACACTCTTGCAATTCACTTAAATCTTTCCTAAATGTATTAAATGACTATTTTAGGTTCAAGTGGTATTTGTAAGGAATTATACGCAAGCAGAGTATAAAAGTTTGTAAAGCATGTTTATCAGCATTGAAAACTGCGCTCAGAACAGACAGAATAACAGATTGCGGAATCAATTTCTCAAAAGATATTAGGCCACAGTTCTTGAATTAATGAAATGCGCTCAAACATATCCTGATTAATCTATTTGATTTATGGATTATGGATTAATTCTAGTGCTGGACAATATATTGTTTCAGCATCGATATCGCAATGTGCACATCCGCGATAGAGACACCGCAAGATATGCAATTTTGAGTCTGAATTATAGTTGACGAGGAGCTACAAAATTGTATTTAATTGCTGTATGTATATGGAATTTATATAATTTATGCAAAAATAAACAAATAAATAAACAAATAAATAAAAAGGTTTTCTTACTTTCTCTCAATTTTAGTCTTGTTTCTAGTCCAAATGTCTACATTTCAAATAAAAAACAAGATTATTTTACTCATCCAATTGGCAGATAATTTTGCTTGCTTTATGGAAAAACTCTTAATTTGCACTTATTTTTCTAAAGAAACAAAACAATATTTTTAATTGATTTAAGAATTTTTAGATATTTGGACTAGAGACGACACAAAGCAAGAAAAAAAAGGGTGTTTTGCATTGTGATTATTTAATTTCTGTACCTGAATACTGTAGACTCCCCAGAAATCTGTCCAATAGTGCTATTCAAACTATCTTGTGAAACTGTATTCATATCGCAATATTTATAGAAGAAAACTCAAATATTGCAATATCAGATTTTTCCAATATCGGACAATATCGCTATTTTATGCAGCAAAAATGGAACCGAGACCAAAAATTAAAAGTTGCTTTAAGTAATCCAGATTTTGGTTATGAAATCCTGAAGCAAACTCACCAATGTCGTAGGCAGCACTCAGGAAGTCCATCATCAGCTTGGGATCACTCATCTGTGGCAGTATGGACTCATGAAGGATGACCAGGATCTTCTTGTACATGCTGCCAGGCAACTATTGAAACCCAAAACACAGTAAAGCAAAAATCAGGAAATATTTTTCTTTATACAAAACGGTACATAATCTGAAGCTAAAATACAGCTTTTACCTTGTACTTGAGAAACAGCAACCACATTTGCTCGAATGCTCTTTTATGCTCCTACAACAATCAAATAAACATATACAAATGCATTAAAATACTAATGCAAAAATGTAAAGAAAGAAAGCGTGCAGTCTGTCTTTACCTTTAATTTGGCTGCTTTCCAGTCATCATGTTTGCCTGTTGAAATGGTGTAGAAATACTGTTGTGTTAATGAGGAATGCAGGTTTGTGGGCTCAATGCAGAAGTAATAAATTAAGCTTACTTTGTTGTTGAACAAGGAAATTAGTCATTTCTGATGCTTGGTTGGGAATGTTGATGGTTGTGAGGAGATTGAACACATTATTCTGAAATACAGGAATCACAGCCTACAAAACAAATTAAATATGAATTAGCCAGTTTACCCTATAATATAAAATATATATTTAAAAATAAACATGAAAAAAAACGGACAATTTTTTAAAAATGTAATTATTTTAATAAACAAAAACAACATTTAATAATAATAATGTTCATTCATTCATTTTCCTTCGGCTTAGTCCCTTTATTTATCAGGGGTCGCCACAGTGGAATGAACCGTCAGCTTATCCAGCATATGTTTTACACAGCGGATGCCCTTCCAGCTGCAACCCAGTACTGGGAAACATCCATACACTGTCATTCACACTACAG
>CAIGQW010052715.1:218451-229957 GCA_903798125.1 Danio choprae
TATAAATATAATTGCGGAGTGTAATTAATTGTGTATAAATATAATTGTGGAGTTATCGCAAAGTTTAACCCTAAAAGTGAGATTTTTATTTGGATGTGTTTATTAAGACTTGTGACTTTGTAGGATTTCAAGCAAATTTAAACTAACAAGTTATTATGTTTGAGGCTTTCACAACGATGAATTGTATTTTATTATTTATACAATGAAGTCTATACAGTGTTATTTTACATATTATTATTGATTTTCTGTAAAACATTTTTCTGTAAAACATTCCACAGAAAACTGTAAAACATGGTTTATTTCATTTGCATCCTTATTCTGTGGTATTCATCTATGCTTGTAATTAGTTTTTTTTATATTTAAAGCATTATTAATTTCTCTACAAAATGATCCAAATTGATCTAAAACTATGAATTTTTTCCAAACAGAGTTATAAATCAATGTTGTGAAATTATTTTCATATATTTCACAGACAAGCAAAATATCGTAATGTCTGTTTTTTCCCCCAATATCATGCATCCCTACTTTAAATTGACATAAAAAATGCCTTATATTACAATATGAAAACAGCTTGAACAGCAGTTCCCTTCCATCGACAGAAATCCTTTTACAGCATTGTGTACCAGTCTGTACTTATTTTAGATTTGCTTGTTGTCAGGGAAACACTTCCATTTAGTTTAAGCATATAGATAAGTGCAGCTCTGACATCACAGGAATAAATGACATTTTAACTTTTATGCTAAAATTTGGGATGCAGTGTATTTTCAGATGCTGCAATCTTTCAGCTGATATGGCTTTTTTAATTGAAAGAGAAAAGTGGCTGAAAATATGAGCTATATGCTGTATATGAGCAGGGCTATGCTGTAGCACACATTTTACTTTCCCTCCAGCGGCAGTGGCTTTCAGAACCGAAGCAGAAAGCGATGTGCTATGAAATTTCCTTTTAATTGTTGCTAGGCTGACCAAAAAGCACAGTCAGTTCCGGCCCAGAATTTTCATTTCGGTGCATCCCCTAGTTAACAATAATAAGAATATATAATAATATATAACAAGTTATTTTAAATAGCGGACCTGTGATCTCGATGGCTCTGTCAGTGTTGAGATTCTCCATGCTGCCTCGTTCTCCTCTCTGTCCTCCAAATGCTGCCATCAGCAGCACATCAGACAGGCGGCCAGCGCTCTGAGACCTGTCACAGAAAAAACAAAAAGATGACAAAAGAAAGAACATAAGACAAGGAAAGTTTAACAAAATAATTAATAGGACTGTTCCAAAATGAGAAGAGCAGACTAACTTTTTTAAAGAACATACAAGTCATTTAAGAGGTTAAAATTAGTTTACAACTATGCCTATGTAAACAACAAAGAAGTTTACTAAGGTTAGTAATGGAGATAACTCAACCCAACTCTTCTTCTCTTACCTCCCAAATCCTTTCCGCTCCTCTGGCTGGTAGGCAGGTGAAAAACTAGGCTCTCCCTGAGCTGTTCTGAGGCCCTGCTGGGTCAGAAATGTGACCATGTTTGGGGAACTCGGAGGCTTGGGAAACTCAAACGGGGGCATGGCCTGGGAAGGAGAAAGGAGAGGATATTTTTTACATTATTTGTTATTCTTTGATATTTATACATTTTGCATCGCAGACAGTACATACAGTTGAAGTCAGTATTATTAGCCCTCCTGTTCAGTGTTAATAAATAATTTATTTTATCTTACCACGATGACAGTTCATAGTATTTTATTAGATATTTTTCAAGATGCTAGTATTCAGCTTAAAGTGCAATTTAAAGGCTTAAATAGGTTAATTAGGTTATCTAGGCAAGTTAGGGTAATTAGGCAAGTCATTGTATAACAATGGTTTGTTCTGTAGACAATTGAAAACAAATATTAATTAAGAGGGCTAATAATATTGACCTTAAAATGTTTTTTGTTTTTGTTTTTTTTTATTAAAACTGCTTTTATTCTTGTCGAAATAAAACAAATAAGACTTTCTCCAGAAGAAAAAATATTATCGGAAATACTGTGAAAGTTTCCAGTCAACTATTTATTTTAGGTGAAAATAACTTTATATATAACAAGAAAAATGACTGAACCCTAACTTTTCTTGTGCAACGTATATAAAACAAGATCAGGGACATATACAGAGAGAAATCTTACTCTTGAAGGAGAACCCAGGATGGTTGGTAGGGGGTTGCGTTGCATAAGTTCACTAAGCCTGGGTGAGGAGTGCAGGGTCCTGAAGGGCATCACGTTTGCCTGAGGGGCCACCACTGGGTCTGAGTGCTGCTTCCTGATCTTCTGCCTGCAGCCACCAGCTGCCTCCAGCAAACAGGGGGCGCTGTTGAGCCGCGTGCCCAGACCCTGCTGCTGAGGCCAAGTCTTGGTTTCTGAACACATACAGACATTAAGAGTGCAAAATGAGCCATACGAAAATACAAAAACTTTATTTTTAAAAAGTACATGATATGAAAAAAGGTGTATTTGTTTGTGCTTTTTCAGTAGCACTAGTTCAGAAATAATTTTCCTTTTGGGTCGGTTAAAACATTTTAAGCCATGAATCAAACCTACAAGCTAAAAGGGTAATCATGGCATTGGCTTTGATTTAAAGTATAAAAATATATATATACACACATTTTTGCTTTTATTATAACTGGACAGTGTATAGATAGGAAGCAAAGTTGGAGAGAGGATGGGCCGTGAATTAACTTGGGATGCCCCGAAGTACAGATGCACTATGTTTTGGCACGCTTGCCACTAGGCTATCAGCGCCAACATATTCAAATACTTAAGTATTCTGAGAGTATAGTGAGGCAGACTTGATAATGTCATTTTCTATGCTTTACGGGAGTAGGCGAAGCTAATAATGCAGTTTCTCTACCACTAATTCAATTGTTACACTGTTTTACAAATCAGCTGGTTAATGCGAACTAAGCAAAGGCATATAAAATCGTTTAACCTCAGGGCTCAAAACATGTCTATCTTTAAAGGTTTATCAGTTACTGCTAAAAATCAATTTCCTTATGGAGGAAATGAATGTATGAAAGGAATGCGGTTTTCTTCTGGAACACTACAGTTGTGCTCTACAGAGATATGGGGATATACAGTTGAAGCCAGAATTATTAGAAGAATTCTTTTAGATTTTTTCCCCAATTTCTGTTTAAAGGAGAGAAGATCTTTTCTAAACATAATTGTCAATTCAATTCAATTCAAGTTTATTTATATAGCGCTTTTTACAATGTAGATTGTGCCAAAGCAACTTAACATAGTTCTAGTAAAGTCCAGATTTCAGTATTGATATCTAATTTTTAATAACTGATTTCTCTTATTCTTGCTATGATGACAGTACATAATTTTTACTAGATATTCTTCAAGATACGAGTATTCAGCTTAAAGTGCTATTTAAAGGCTCAGGTTAACTAGGCAAGTTAGGGTAATTAGGAAAGTCATTGTATAACAATGGTTTGTTCTCTAGACAATTGAAAAAATATATATTGCTTAAGAGGGCTAATAATAATCGAAAAAAACTTAAATCTGTTTTTATTACAGAAAAAATTAAACACATAGAACTGTATCTAGAATTAATTTTTTTAATAAGAAATACTGTGAAAATGTCCTTGCTCCATTAAATATTACTTGACACATATTTGAAAAAGAATAAATATTTCACGAGGGTGAATAACTTTGCCCTCAAATGTCTATTTAAAACAAGTACAACAACAGAAGTCTATTAAATGGAGGAAGTATTTTACCTCCACCACGAGAGCCCCTGTGTCCCACTTCTGCACTCGCTGGGCAAACTTGGCCTGGCAATTCAGGAATGGTGCCCACTTTTAAGACAAAAGGAGAGCAGAGAGGGAGAGAGTTTGTTAAAAAAACTAACACACATGGATTGTCTTTAGCTACAGTTTGGGCAAAATCTAGCAGTACTCACCCTGTGGAGAGAGCTGGAAGGGTTTGCTGCCTCCTGTGGAAAGCCTGCGGGACATGACAGCACAACCAGACCGCGGAGGAGAAGGCCCTGTCCTTCCACAGGCCAGAAAACTCCCACTACTGCATCTCTGAGCCATGCCAGATCTGTGCCGGAAAGAAAAAAAGAATTTAAATTCCAAATAACCTGAAATAAATTTGATTGAAAATCAGCACAATTGGAATAATTAGGAAATATGACATTTATATATAAAATAACAATATCTAAAAATGATATTACATAAAACAAAAATGTTGTGAGTGATTCCAGAATATTTATTATAAATAATAAATTAACATTTATTTAATAGAAAAAGAAAACACTTAGAATTAAGTTTAAATATTTGTTTTATAAATATTTTCAAAACAATGTGTTAGACATATTGCGGTCCGGTTTAGCCAAAAATAAAAGCTTATACTAAAGTTTTTGAGAGCTACAACACGGAAAACGGTAAACAAATACATTTCATTAGCTGAGAAAAGCTTTAATATAATTACATATAAGAGAATAATTAATGATGTTATTCTTCGCTTTGCTGCAAAACATGTTGGACAAATATAAAATGTCTCTGATGCATAACTGAGACTACCTTTACCTTAAAATTCAGTAAATACATTTTCCTGTCAAATCCAATACCTACTGGACTCCCTGTACTGCATGGCCAATTCAATTCAAACGACAACTTCTGAATTTCTAGGGAAATGTTTGATGTTGCTTGATGAGATGTGCCTTCACTCACCGTGGAGAACCCTCTTGACCTGGAAACTGGAAGTTTTGCTCCATGCGCTGGTAGTTGTGAATCTGTGTGGGCACTGGAATGGGTACAGACTGCCCATAGTTGCCATAGTTACTCCCAGAAAACTCACTTGGCCTGCTGAGAATGAGCCGGAAATCAAAAGTAAAGGCAAAGCCAAATAAATGGAGTGATTAAACACAGAGAAAGCATAAAAGCGCAGACATCAATATACCTTCCAGCTCCTGATCGATAAAAACATTTCAAGTATCACATCACATATAAAAAAAATGCAAAACAGTAGGACGCAGATGCTGGGAGTTGCTGTCTATTGTGTGTGGCTGTGGCTTTCATGGGCCGTGTTTAATAATGGAGAAGAACAGGACGAGCTGTGCCCATCAAAGATGCAATTCTCAAGCCAATCTGGGACTCATTTCCCTTGTGGCGAAGGCCCCGATCTTCAATGACCCAGAAACCAAACACTGAAAAGATTAGCTAGACAGGAGGAAGTCTTGGATGTAAATATATGCCACCAAAAAAAAACAGCCTATTGTTTCTAATCATAACAAAAAATAGTGAGAAAAATAATATATTAAGAAAATCCACTGGTGGTTTGTGTGATTCTTAATTTAAAGGGAACCTATTATGCAAACATCACTTTTATAAGGGGTTGAAACACAGTTGTGTGGTAACAGTGTGTGAATATGGCCAGCCTCTTATGGTAAAAATTCATTTATTCTATTTTTTTATAATCACACTTCTGCAGAAACACTTTGATACATGTCATTCATCAGAGGGGGAAAGCCCCGCCCATTAGTGACAATCTATCTCTCATTAGCATAAACAGCCCTGAGGAAGAAGCAGTCATCTGCCATTAGAGTGTTCATGCCGTACCTGCTGAAGATGATGTCAGCGACTAAGAGGCATTATAAATGTTGAGTTTTAGGATACACTAATGAACACTGCAGTCTCTAGAGACTTCTGAGCCACTTCGTTTGACATTTTTTAGTTTTTCCACAGTGATAACGTTAGTTCTGTTTTGAATCTGCCGCTATGCTGATGCATCTGTTTGTAGCTCCACCCCCTTTTGAAAAGAGGCTGGAAGCATAATCTCATTTGAATTTAAAGTGACAGTTACCAAAATGGCACAATTTTGATCAAAGCCAAAAAGAGGTAGTTTCAAACAGTTATAAAACATTATTTGTGGGGTATTTTGATCTGAATCATCACATACACATTCAAGGGACATCAGAGACTTATTTTACATCTTTAAAAAAAAGCAGCACGATAGGTCCCCTTTAAATAAATAAATAAATAAATAAATTACAACACAAATTTAAATAAATTACTGTATGAATAGTCAACTATTGTGGCCCATCCCAACTTGCATGCAAAAAAAGAGAGCCATTTTGGTAGTTGATTTCATCCCTTTTTGTTTTAAAGGGCAGATCGTACCTGCTGGGTCCTGGAGAGCTGCTGAAGGATGGAGAGCGTGGCGGAGTCTTTCCTTGACTGCACTGACCACCAGACGCCAGAAGAGAACTCCTACAGCAAGATACAGACAGGAAATATTAACAGTGGATTTATGACAAACATTACTCTGAAATATGTTAGGGTGATTAATTAGTCAAGGAATCTACTTCATTTGATTGTATCAAACTGAAATTTAAATTGAGCAAAATGTAAACAATGTGAAGGCTTTTAGCAGCAACTTATTATTTATCACAGCACAAAAAAGTGAGTGGTTGTGGCTAGAATGGATACAGCTGAAGCTGGAAGTTAATAAAAAATATTTATATTATTTATTAAATTACTCATTAATTTTATTATCTAATTAATTGTCAACCCCCACCCCAACCCTAAACCCAACCTTCACAATAATGTAAACACAGTAATTATATTGATTATTATTCATATTTTTTACTAAATTACACATTAAATTGTATTTTATTAACGCCTATCCCAACCCTAAACCTAACCCTCACAGTAATGTAAAAACAGTAATTATTGTTGTGCAGTGTCACAAAAAATATGCTATATTGATGTGTGTATCCACAGCTGTATCCCTTCAAGACTTTATCTATAAGTTTGGGGTCAGTAAGAAATGAATTACATTAGTATTGTATATATTATTTTTAGCAAGGGAGTTTGCATGTTCTCCCCGTGTTGGCGGGGGTTTCCTCCGGGTGCGCCGGTTTCCCTCACAGTCCAAAGACATGTGGTATAGGTGAATTGAGTAAACTAAATTGGCCGTAGTGTATGTGTGTGAAATAGTGTGTATGGATGTTTCCCAGTACTGGGTTGCAGCTGGAAGGGCATCTGCTGTGTAAAACATATGCTGGATAAATTGGCAGTTCATTCCGCTGTGGCAACCCCTGATAAATAAAGGGACTAAGCCAAAGGAAAATGAATGAATATTTAGCAAGGATGACTAAATATATATTTTTTTAAAATGCAGTAAATAAATGTCTATATGAATTAATGGTCAAATAAATTTGTCTATTTGTGAAAAAGCTCTGAGGGGGAAAAGTTTCTAAAATATCAAGCAGCACAACCATTTTCAAAAATGATAATAAAGCCATTTTCCACCTAGTATTACCATACATTCTTGTGAGCACGTTTGTTGTGATTTCTGTTTTCACAGGAGTGCCGAGTATAATGCACAAATTATGACCGAACGGAAAACAAACTCAAGTCATGTTACGCAGCAACAATGATTTATCATCATCATAACATTTTTACAGTTCAGTAAAGTATGAATAACTTGTTTTGGTGCACTTTTTCATAATGTGCCTTAGGCGGAGATTAGACTGTCTTTTGTGGCTGCTCGACAAAAAGTGTTCACAACGGTAAGAAATATGATGTTGATACGATATGATGTGTTTTCAATTACCTCTGGAAGTGGTCAAAAGTGGACAAACTCAAAACATTTTAGACTCCATTTACACCTGTATTTAGTGCTGCCAGGTGTAAACAGGGCCTAAGAAATGTTTATTGAGCACTAAAACATCCTATCAGAATGATAGGATAATGCTGCAAGCCAGTTTAAAATCTGCATCAACAACATTAGTTCTTTCAAGTACTAAATTATATCCAATGGTCTACAGAAATTGTGTGGTAGTATTTTATTGGCGCACTACAACAGTGTTGTAAATGGTTTGATAATAACCATCTTTACTATCAATGAGTTTATAATGGTTTTGAGTTTTATGCAAATGTCAGATTCAAAAACCATTAACCATAAACCATTAATATCGCGCTCTTACCCACTATACATCAAACTGTCTTGGAGAACCTTTCCAGTTGGCATGTCACATGTAAGCTCACCTATAAAGACAAACAGAAAAGAGGGAAAAAGATGAATATCCAGCATTACCACATTAACATCACAATCTTTTCTGCGGTATAGAAAAAAATAGCTTGAAGGAGAATTTTCTTGCAGTCTTACTGGGGAAATGAGCTGGAACCATGACGAAATCATCAGTGTCACAGGATGAGTTTTTGCTACTGCTGCCTCCTCCACCGCCTCCTGAGTCTTTCAGCAGATATCCTGGAGAATCTTGGGTAGGGGAGGCTAACGCCTTTGCACGGACCTGCTGGATCTCAGCAAGCGATTGCTAAAAAATACATAAAACATAAAATAAGAAATGTTGATTCCTGAATTTTTTTATGTACATTACATGTTTACAGCCCTGATGAAGCTATTTGACTAAATCTTTATCATTTATGCAACTTCTTACCAACCAAACCCATATCTTAAACAGTCCTACAAATGCATTTCTTTCCATAAATAGTATCTTTAAATAAATAGCTATTTATTGAACTCAAACTACAGAATATTACAGTATAATATCCTTGCTTTTGAAACCCTGACCTCTATACAGCATTCTGATACCACGAGACTCTTGAAATACCACAATCTACATGGCTGATAAACATAGGTCTTCTATCACGGATTAGTGTTACAAGCTACCATAAAAAGTTAAGAAAGTGTGTCTTTGTTCGATGAGACAGCTGCCTGCTCTGCTTATTTCTGCTATTGCTGTGACAAACTCCTGACATTTATCATTCGACACTGATTTTACCAATAAACTGCTCAGACACTTGTATACTGTACATAGTTTACAAGGACTCTCCACGGGTGTAATGTATTTTATACTGTAAAAATGCTTATTAAATGGCCTCACACCATCTCTACCCCAAACTCCCCCTTCACAAGAAAACGGTGGTCGATTTTGTGCGTCAAAACACTGTTAAGTATGATTTAAGCGTTTTGAATTACAAGGACTCAAGGCATGTCCTTGTAAGCCACCTAAATAAAGTACAGCTAGGTCAAACCTGTGCCATTATACATTTCAGTGTCCTCATAAACCACATAAGTACACAGACACTAACGCACATACAGACACACACTTACAGGAGGAGAGGCCAGGTGTGAAGTAGATGAACTGCTGCATGAGCTTGCAGAGGCTGAATTGGGGAAGCAAGTTACGGTCACTGGTGTAGCTGTGGAGACACACACACACACACGCACACACACACGCACGCACACGCACACGCACACGCACACACTGATTATGCTGGAAGATGGATGGCACTTTCCATAAATACAGTACACTATGGTGTCCGATGACTATGCATCTCAGTTTAGAGGTCACCTCAACCTCAACCTCAAGCTTTTTCACTCTATCCAACAAATAATTGCAATAAAATAACTCATAACTACTGAACATCGAAACGTTGCCAAAACATCATCTAGACCCTTTCTAAGAATAAATCATTTTAATATGAAAACACACGAGAAAACAATTCCACATAAAAATAAATGCCATGATCATGTGACATTAAGACTTGCTGCTCTGTTGTAAGACATTTTTACATTTTTACAACCCACAAAAATCCAGCATAGCTCATAGAAAATATGATTTTTTTGTAAGATCAAGCATTTCCTTTGTCTGACCATTTAAAATTGACCAAAAGCATTGTTTAAAACAGCTGTGTATAACTCACACTTCTTCATAGATGAGCTTGCTTCCAAAAACGGATGTCTGAAGAATTCATCTATAAAAACAGAAAAGATCTGACAATGAGCTCAAGAAGGCTGTACAATAGAGAATGACAGAATCATTGCCAAAACTAAAGCTTGAAACAATAAAAACTCCAACTAGTGTACATGCAGTAGTCAACATTTGAAGTGGATCATACTTTTTTTTCTAAATTGTCCTAAGACAAGAACGGGTGTTAATAATTTTAGGACAACTTTGATGAAAGGTTTCGATCCACTTCAAATGTTGACTACTGTAGGATACTCACCGAAGTCCATTCGGTCCTTATGGTTCCTCTGCAGGAGGCCGAGCAGCAGGTGTCTGAGATGGCAGGAAGTTTCTCTGGGAATGCTAAATAGAGAGACAGAATTGCAAAGACAAAGAATTTTACATAAGTCTGAACATTAATTCGATTAAATCCATCAAAGTCAATAAGAGATGCACTTACTTTGGGCTAAGAGTTTTATTTTTCTCATAAAACAAGCGGAGATCCTGGGGACTACTGGCCTGAAGGGAAAACAATCAAACCTAACTTGATGCAATGAAAGTCATTTTCTATTTCAAACTATTTTTCATTTTCCTACTCCATGCATCATTTATCATGCTCTACCCCTGCGTATTGCTCAAATTTACTACCGTTTCATTATGTTTGTGGCTGTTTTTGTCCCATTGGCTTCTTTTAAATTGACTTTTTTTTTATTGGAAAGCCTTGACACCATATAATTATGCATTCTTGATTGTTGGTGGTTTTCCCTGTTGGCAAGAGGTACAACTTGTAATAATTTTTACTGCTGATCATCAGTTGGTTCGATTAACCCATTAGGTAGCAAAAACGTTTCTGGCTTTTATGTGAAGTTCTATGGAGTTTAACAGCAAATAATAGTGTGTGCATAAATACACTTACTATGTTTACTATGTTCCGAGAGCTGAGCTGCTTATTTTAATTTTCTCAGACATATCAAGGTAAGTGCGCAAAGGTCTCTCTAACACACTCGCTTGCACGCACACAATAACTCCATATAACACCATGTAAAAGCCAGAAACTAAGCTTTTTTTGCACTGCAACTGATGATCAACAGTACAAAACACAAATTGTACCTCTTCCCAACAGAGAAAACCACCAACAATTAAGAATGCATAATTATATGGTGTTATGGCTTTACAATAAAAAATGTCACTACAATGTAAGTCAATAGGGCAAAAACAGCCACAAACATAATGAAAGAGTAGCAAATTTGCCCAGAGTGTACTGTTGAGTTTTTGAAACTTTTCAAAGCATTTTCCCAAAATATATGTTAAAATAAGATTTGTCACCAATAATCATTCCATTTGCTCAACACAGAGAAAGTTGTGGCCAATTTAAGATTCAAAATCACCCCAGTATGGTTGAAAACATTCCCAACAGCACACAAGGGTTAAAATGCCAACTTTATGGTTAACTCAAAGTGCATTTGCTCGCAATATTGTATGTACCTGAAATGGAGCCTTGCCAGTCAAACACTGAAACACAATGGTCCCTATACTCCACAGGTCAGCCTTGGCATCATAGTTTTGTGACATGATAACTTCAGGAGCCTGGTGAATGGCATTTTACAAGAACAATCACAGTTATGCTCATATATGCAAAGAAGGGGTGTATATGTTGTTTTACTGATTTACATAATAATAAATGAATAAATAATAAAACAAATCAAATTTATCTTTACAGTCTGAAAGCATTAAATGTGTGATGAAGCCTATTCAAATACAATTATGCAAATTCCTATTTG
>CAIGQW010052715.1:240113-255259 GCA_903798125.1 Danio choprae
TAATTCATTTTCTTCTTGGCTTAGTCCCTTTATTAATCTGGGTTTGCCACAGCGAAATGAACCGCCAACTTATCCAGCATTTACACAGCGGATGCCCTTCCAGCTGCAACCCATAACTGGGAAACGTTCATACACACACATACACTATACGGACAATTTAGCTTACCCAATTCACCTATACTGCATGTCTTTGGAATTGTGGGGGAAACTGGAGCACCCGGAGGAAACCTATGCGCACACAGAGAGAACACACAGAAACTCCACACAGAAATGCCAACTGACCCAGCCGGGGCTCGAACCAGCGACCTTCTTGCTGTGAGGTGATTGTGCTACCCACTGCGCCACCGTGCTGCCCCTATTACTGTACATATGAAAATTTAATAATTAGTTAACAGTTAGGTTTTATTTTTTGAAACCAAAATTGAACTGTGAAACACTATGCCATGTATGTAGTAGCATTTATGAATTATTAATGATCCAACCTGGTATTTTTGTGTTTATTAATGTTTATTTGTTCCCATATTTTTTGTTAGGACAAACCCCTTTGTCATAAAATATTTAATGTACACCTAAATTCTAACTTAAAAATTAATAATATTACTTAGCATGGTTAAAAACAAATGGAGTGTTTTTTTAAGTCTTTTTTGTAAAGAACAAAATAATCTCATCTATGTGAAAAACTAAATGATAAAATTACTAAACATGATAAAGTAGTCTAATTACATTCATTCATTCATTTTCTTTTCGGCTTAGTCCCTTTATTAATCTGGGGTCACCACAGTGGAATGAACCGCCAACTTATCCAGCATATGTTTTACGCAGCGGATGCCCCTCCAGCTGCAACCCATCACTGGGAAACACCCATTCACACTCATACACTATGGCCAATTTTAGCTTACCCAATTCACCTATACCGCATGTCTTTGGACTTGTGGGGGAAACCGAAGCACCCGGAGGAAACCCACGCGAACACGGGTAGAACATGCAAACTCCACACAGAAATGCCAACTGACCCAGCTGAGGCTCGAACCAGCGACCTTCTTGCTGTGAGGCAAATGTGCTACCCACTGCGCCACCGCATCCCTCAGTCTAATTACATTCAATATTTAATCTAGATTAGATTGCTAACTAAAATTAGGCAATTGTTCAGTAACAGATTACAATTTAGAAGTTAATCTACTAAGCACTGCCAACAAGACAACATATTTGAGCAGAAACCAGTAAAAGTCTAATTTGTGTTTTTAAAAAAGATTGTAAAAGGGTTTATTAAAGGGATAGTTTATTAAAGGTATATACAGTTAAACCAATCATGAACCTTACGTCATTTACTCTCCCTCGTGTGGTTTTAAACCTTTGCATTTCTTTCTCCTGTTAAACACAAAAGAAGATATTTTGAAAAATGCTGGTTGAATCAACTTTTATAGAATCAACAAATGGATGCCAGCTAGCAGCATTTTTCTAAATATCTTCCTTTGTGTTCAACAGAGGAAAGAAACTAGATTTTGAACAATTGAAAATTGAGTAAATGAGGGCAGATTTGTCTTTTTTTGGGTGAACTATCCATTTAAAAAATGTAGAATATTCATTATCATTATTATTTCTTATTATGACTATCATTTCACATTTACAAAGTCTGGGGTTAAAATGTTTTAAATTGTGCCACAAGAGGGTACTGCAGGCCAACAAAAGACCCTGACAGAAAGGGACGGTTCACCCAAAAATGAAACTTCATTCATTATTTACTCACCCTCAAGCACTTCCAAACCTTTGAGTTTCTTTCGTCTGTTGAACACAAAATATATATTTTGAGGAAAGCTGAAAATCTGTAACCACTGACTTCCATAAAAACAAAACAATGGAAGTCAATGGTTACAGTTTTCCAACATTTTTCTAAATATCTTCTTAGGTGTTCAACAGAAGAAAAAAACGCCTGCAGGTCTGAAACAAGTAAAGGGAAAGTAAATGATGACAGAATCCCTTTATCCCTTTAAAGACAACCGATGCAGAAGACAACTGGAATCAGTCTGAGGACGAATCATTTAGAAGATCCAGCTGAGAGCATTTAGCATTCTGTGTTGTGACCCATTTAGTCAAAATGACTTCAAATACTGAGCGCGGCTCTTGCTCTATGAAGTATGAAGTGGGCAGGTGACGGTGAAAGCCATCAAATTGCTCTTTCATGTTGGTTCTGTTCACTCTTGTTGCTTTCTGAACTCAAAAACCAGCTCTCATTTAGAGATCCAGTCCAGTCAAATTTGTTCCGTCACAGTCTTTCATGATTTGCACTAGGGGGAAAAAACTGCTTCTGCTGAACATGATGGTGGAAATTAAGGTTGGATGTAAATTGTGACGCCACAGACGTCAGATCTCTCCAGAGTTAATGAGGCCAGCAGGCAGAGCTGCTTGTCTGCTGTAGGCAAGCAATGTCGCAGATGCATGATGGAGATCAAAGAGCTGCCGTTTCAACTTGAAAAACCTGCGAGCACTAAATCTATAGTGTTCACATGAGTCACCTGCCAGCTCATCAAATGGAAGTGCAGAGGAGTTTAACTCATGAAAAAAAGAAACCATCAACCAACTGCTCGTCGTATGTGTTGAAGCCAAAGGGTTATCAGAAACTGTCAGTTGGAGACAGAGACGTGCAGGTGGGTGACTGTTCATGATTGCCTTATGAAAGGGTCTATCAACACTATCAATACTAGCGCAGACCCCCGGGCTCTGTGCGCATTTGGCTTAGTGTCTGGCAGCTTTGTGGATTGCAAAGGCCGAGAGGGAATGGATTCGTTTTGCTTGAACCATCTGGTGGATTCCCCTGCTGCTGTTCCGTCCACAGCCCTACAGCTCCAGTGAGGAAAGAGCGACACTCGTACCGCTCGCGATTGTCATACAATGTGTTCAAAACACTCAGAGTCTGTGCCTACAACCACTAGAGTAATGGTTTAGAGGGGGCGGTTCAGCCTTGGCAGAGATGGTTATTTATTTTGTTAGTTTTTTTTTTTACTGTGTAAAAACATGACGAGGCATGGTTTTAAAAACACGATAAACTAAAGTAGAATTAAAATAAATTAATATGCAAACAAAAAACAAAACGGATTTTTGTTTGATGGATGAATGCCAGACAGACAGACAGACAGACAGACAGACAGACAGACAGACAGATAGACAGATAGATAGATAAATATATACATATTGTCTGAAAATATAAATATAAATATATATACATATTGAAATTGCATGTACTTCGTTATCAATCACAGCTTGTTACCATGTGAAAATTGCATATATATATATATATACTGTACACACACAACTACAACTCAGAAAAATTTGGGACAGTATGAAAAATACAAATAAAAAAAGAAAGTGATTTCCAAATTTACAAAATACACACAAAATATTTCATGTTTTGTCTGGTGAACTTCATTTCATTTGTAAATATACATCCATACAATATACATCCATACAATATACACATTCCAAAAAAAATTGGGACAGGAGCAATATAGGGCTAGTAATCAGGTTGAATAATGATGTGATTTGAAACAGCTGATGTCAACAGGTGACTGTAATTATAATTTGGTACAAAAGCAACATCTAAGAAAGGTCTAGTCCTTTAGAAGCAAAGATGGGCTGAGGATCTTCAGTTTGCCAACAAATACATCATAAAATTATTAAAATGTTTAAAAACAATGTTCCACAAAGAAAGATATGAAAACATTTGGATATTTCACCTTCAACAGTGCATAACATAATTAAAAGATTCAAGGAATCTGGAGGAATTTCAGTAAGTAAAGTACAAGGGCGCAAGCCTAAGCTGAACTACTGTGATCTCCGATCCCTCAGGCGGCACTGCATCAAGAATCGTCATTCATCTATGTGGGCTCAGGACTACTTTGGCAAACCTTTGTCAAGTACCACAATATGTAGTTACATCCACAAATGCCAGTTAAATCTGTACTGTCCCAAAAGGAAGCCCCATGTTAACAGTGTCCAAAGTTCTGTCGACTTCTCTGGGCTTTGAGGCATCTGGGACGGACCATCACACAGTGGAAATGTGTACTGTGGTCAGATGAATCAGTATTTCAGGTGGTTTTGGGAAAAATGGATCCTTTGTGCTCCGGACCAAAGATAAAAAGGATCATTTAGGCTTTTACTAGCAGTCCAAAAGCCAGGGTCTTTCATGGTATGGGGTTGTGTCAGTGCACTTGGCAAAGGTAAATAGCCCTTCTGTGATGGCACCATTAATGCTGAAAAGATTTTGAAGCACAATATGTTTTCAAGAAGACGTCTTTTCCAGGGACGCACATGCATATTTCAACAAGACCAAGCAAAACTACATTCTGCACACATTACAAAGTCCTGGCTGTGGAGGAAGAGGATACAGGTACTTGACTGGCCTGCCTGCAGTCCGGATCTGTCTCTAATATAGAATGCGGGGTGCATTTTGAAACGTTAAATGCGACAACGAAGAAAATATACTTGTTGCCCATCTTTAGACTTGTTTGCAGGAAGAGTGGGACACTCTTCGTTTTTAACTGTTGGGTTTGTCCATATTTGACCCAACATTGGATTGCAAAAACCCAGCATTTTTAGTATTGACAGACAGAGGGTAAGGTCAGAAAATTACGTAACCTTCTAAATAAAAAAACAAAACACTAGCTATTTCTCAGAATGCATTTAGTGTCTAATTTCTTTGAATTACAGTCCAGTAAATTTATACAATTAAATTCAAATTTACACTTACTAACATATACTGAACTTTGACATGATTTTTAGTCTGTTGACTACAGGCTACTACAGTACATCCACCCACTGGACTCTACTTGAGTGCACTCAAGCACGGCCTGAACATGTTTTTAGCTTCAAAGGAAGCATAAAAGCTAAACCCCTCTGAAATTTAAGGCAGTATTTCACAGAATTACAGCACATTCAGTCCCTGGGGCTGAATAAATGCAGTTTCAGCCACTACTATAGTAGCCTACATGACCACTCTGCTTACCTGCTGCACTGGTGCTCTACAGGCAGCTGCTAATTAGCACTGGAACCTTTGATAGAACATTTTGCTGCTCACAGTTTTTCTGTTATCACCAGCTGAAGCAACATAACGTACAGTTAACTTTACTGGTTTAGCTTTCAACACTTTTTAAAACATATTCACTCACAAAAATACATACTCAAACCCTTTTCCTATTCTTGGCAGAAGCGGGCATGTTACCAAGGCAACGGTTTGTTTCCAAATTCATTGTTGATTTTACAGTAAAAAGACAGGCACAAAATAACAAAAGAATCGGGCCATTTCACGAAATCTAGTTTTAAAAAATATCTATGAAACGAAGACAGCTCAATCTTAAGACATTGTCTCATGCCAACTTTGGCTTTTTAATTAAAAATTCCTAACGTTCCCTCATGCTTTGACATTTTCATTAACATTATCCCAGTTGTAGCCACAAGCATTCAAATGACAAATAGTCTAATTTTGAAGGGTGATCATGTCAGGTAAGTAAATTTGAGATTTTTACTAGAGAAATAAAAGAAAGGCTTTCGTTGTCCAAAATGCATAGATACAGTTAAAGTTGTAACGTCATAAATCTGGAAGGTCATATAAAATATAATTTTAATTATAAATATAATTCTTTTGATAGTCATAGTCTCAGAATTGACCCAAACTTTGATTGACCAGAATAACAGGGATGACATCATAATGATTCTATGTCATCCGTTAACACAAAACTCTAAAAAGAACAAAAGCAATGTTTTGTGAAGTGACAAGGCTGACAGTAACAGGTTTGGCGATTTCAATATTTTCTCATTTGCTACTAGCTAGCTAATAGGTTTGGTCACAAAACCACACACAGAACACTTGTATTGATTGTACTGTTAAATATTTTGCTGAGGCGACGTGGTGGCGCAGTGGGTAGCACATTCGCCTCACAGCTAGAAGGTCGCTGGTTCGAGCCTCGGCTGGGTCAGTTGGCATTTCTGTGTGGAGTTTGCATGTTCTCCCCGTGTTCGCGTGGGTTTCCTCCGGGTGCTCCGGTTTCCCCCACAAGCCCAAAGACATGCACTATAGGTGAATTGGGTAAGGTAAATTCTCCGTATAGTGTATGTGTGTAAATGAGTGTTTATGGATGTTTCCCAGTGATGGGTTGCAGCTGGAAGGGCATCCGCTGCGTAAAACATATGCTGGATAAGTTGGCGGTTCATTCCGCTGTGGCGACCCCAGATTAATAAAGGGACTAAGCCGAAAAGAAATGAATAAATGAATGAATATTTCGCTGAATTGCCTTCTCAATTGCAAGTCACTTTGGACAAAAGCGTCTGCTAAATGTAAATTTAAACTTTATAAATGGTAAGAGTATTGACATTGCAAGATATCTTTAAACTTGATAGAAATCATCAAAAATAGAACATTATAGAAGATGGAGAGAAATGTGCTTGCGTTTTACCTGTTGGATGGTTTTACTTCCTGAAAGTTATGTCACTGGAATGCATACCATTATTTTACTTTTACATTTTGGTGAGGGTGACAGAGCTGACAAGCAGTCAGAGGACACTGATAACATTATTGATATTTTATAAACATAATTCATAATCATGCCAAAACACTGCCTACAAGAATAAGGATTTGCAGATTTTTTATATCATTTTTCATATTTTTTTATGTTTTTCTTCAAAAACATTTTACCTTATGATATGATCGCAAGGGACAGACCCTCACCCTAATCAACATAAATGCAGTTTGAACTATTGATAATATTTAAATGACTTTAATGTGATGTAATACCTATTGAAATAGTGCATAGTAGTGTTATGTTTTGAACTCAATTCTATATCAGATAATTTCTTAGGTATGCAAAGCATCAATTTCATGGAAAGACCCATAAACAAAACAGGAATATAGTAGCAAGGCAGCAATCTGTTTGCTGTAAGGCAATTCTGATGACGCGTGGCATGTTGTTGTTATTCTGCAATCTCCAGGTGAATGTGGCGCACACAAACAGCGGTTCCTGGTGCCGTGTGAAAGCAGCTGTCATGTCTGTGGGGGAAAAAGCCATGCAGAGCCTCAGTAAGACAAGAAATTACAGCACTCATCACATCAGTTTGCTCATTCTTCTTTATTTTTCTACAAAAATATTTCACCTTATAAAAGACAGCTCAGAATGTACATTGTTTTTGTTTTTTTGCAACTGCCATAGAAGTTTTTTTATCTTAAATATATATATATGTATATTTATATATAGTATATAAGCATTTCTTTCCATAAATGATCAGAGTGCACTCTCAGCAGCAGCCCAGGATGAGTCAAACATCCTCCTGGTCTGTTTATGTATTTCTCATTATATCCTCCGCTCTCTCTGACTATGAAAACTGTAACAAGACAAAACAAAAATAATAATAATAATAATAATAATCGTATAAACAAATCTGGCTGTGGTGATCCAGGCATTGTGAATGCAGCATCATGCTTGACCTTGAAGAACTAAACAACTGTGTACAAAAAAAATACAGTTGTTTCCAATCATAAGTAAATGCCATTGCTTTAGAGTGATGATTTTGATGAGCGTGTTTATTACTAAAACAGTCATTATTGGAGATGGGGGTAAATATGATGCTAAGACACTGAGAAATGGTGGGTCAGAGAGGACGAGGAGGAGACGGTTACGATAACCCGTAGATTAAGTAAAGGATTATGCTTTTAGTAAGAAAGAGAGCCGAAAAGGTGCCAATAAAGATGAGTGACAGGATTCTTAAAGCACTTGGAGTGAGGGAAGGTTAAGGTTGTGACTCATGGTATCCCATGATGCCTCTGAACTGCAGCCAGCAGGTAGCCCTCTTCTTGAGATTTACGCCACCGTTCTGACATCTGCAGTATTACTACCATCACTATCATTATCATCACGATCATTACTATTACTGGCTCTGGATGCGCCTCAGAAAGCTGGTTACTGTAATCTCTTCAAATTAATATATTTTGAAATGCAAAAGGATTACATGCAGAATAATAATACCTTGTTTTTACTTTTTCAAATGAAAATGCCAGTGATGCTTGCCTGTGCAAAAAACACGCCGCCATGATGGGTGTTGGGACTAATTTCTGGCTAGATTTGTTTATGGGTGTATTGATAGTCTCTTTTGGGTCTTTAATATGGCTCATATCCCACCTGCTGTACTTTTTGGGGTTGTTTTACTGTTTGCCAGGTGAAGTCGCAGGTCTGATTAATTAACAGCACACCTCAACGACCGGCACGGTTATATCAATCATGAAGATAACATTCATGTCTGTAGAATACATAGTGCGCCTAAGAGGACAAATAGGATGGAGTAGATTCATTTAAAGCATTTTGCGTTCTGTCAAAAAAAAAAATTGTTTTTACATTTTGTTAATAAAATATCTTTCGCAAAGCTACTGTGTTCCCAAAATTTATTTATTTTTTTGTTCTCTTACAAAACATTTGATCTCTTACAAAAGTATACTAAAATGCTGGTTAAACACCAAATTTTGGAAAATATGGACCATGCCAATGATCAATATTTTACCCAAGTGAAGTTTATTTATAAACTAATTTCGAGAGGATCATGTGCTTATGATTGCTGCGGCTGGTCCCGCATTATCCAATTCATGATTCACCAATCAGACGATTCCTAAGCAACTATAAATACCCTAAGTTCCGTATCACAGCCATATTCGTTTTGAAGAATCCCCCCTTCCACCCCTACTCCTCCTTTCCTAGATGGGTGGCACGGTGACCCAGTGGTTAGCACTGTTGCCTCACAGCAAGAACGTCCCTGGTTTTAGTCCTTACAAAGCCAGCCGATGTTTCTTTGTGGAGTTTACACATTCTCCCCGTGCTCACGTCGGTTTCCACCGGGTTCCCCGGTTTCCTCCCACCGTCCAAAAACATGCAACTTAAGTTAATTGACTAATCTAAATCGGCATCATAGACATGCTCCTAGTAAGTAGTCATCTCAAGAGCAATCACTATCTGTTCATTAGCTACTACAGCAGGGGAGTTCTCAAGATCTACCTGAGCTCAAACTCCCCTCTCGCCTTGCAAACGGGAGGGAGCCCCGGCCTCGAGGATCTATGAGCTCAGGGCTCTCTCCCGGGACAGCATGCCAAACAAGCTTTATAATCAATCATCAGCTAAGTGTGAACTCTTGAAATTTGGGTTAAAACCATCAGTGAATTTTCCTTAAGCATAATTTTGCATTCGCACAATATTTTTTGTTCCCTCATGAAACTCTCTCTGTCTTTGCAAAACATTTGTTTTTACTCACAAAGTATTGCGATCTCTTGCAAACCCATTGTGTTCTTTTACAAAACCATTGTGTTCCCTTATGAAACTAAAAAATGCATTCTCAAATTAAACTTGGTTTATTCACAAAACATTTGTGATCGCTTGCATGCTTTAGTACTGTGGGCTTGTCCTGATATCAACTGCTGTTCACCAAAACCATCGCCTCAAGAAAAACCCGTTCCTTCTTGTGTCAAAGTATTGCGTTCCCCTGAGAAACTTTTTTTGTGTACTAAGAAATCATTTTGTGTTTGCTTGAAAGTCTATTGCTTTCCCTCATGAAACATTCTTCCTTCTACTGCATCTTATTTTGATCACAAAGTTTTTGTGAATGAATGCAAAGGTTCTTGGGGCGATGCACAAGTTTTGCCATGGAACACAATAGATTATTTCCCCTTCTTCTTTTTCCATCTCAATGTCCCCTTAGGGGCTCTTTAGTAGCACAAATGGTGTGAGAGAAATTATGTGCCGAACTTTAATGCTTGGGTTGAGTTTGTTTGTTCATATTGCAACAGCAAGCACCACCACCACCACCACTACTAATAATAATAATAATAATAATAATAATAATACTTTCCACTTTCCAAAAAAAGACAACAAAAAGCATCAACCAAAAACTAAAAAGTGATCCAATCCCTCTGTTGATTGAAGTGCTGAGGCTCTTCCATCAGTCCGGCGCTGGCGAAAGGCTTTTCCAGAGCTCTCATGGCTCTCTCGTTCTCTCTTCACCCACAGGCTACTGGAGTCTGTTTGAGCACAGGCCTGTGGCTCTGCCCTTATCAGAGCGATGCAGAGGAAAGAGTGAGAACAAGCGTCAAGAGTGGCGCAAACACCCATGCGGGTGACAGGGTCAGTCGCGTCCCAAGCGGGGAGGCCGAGTCTGAAGTGCAGGAACAAACCTCATAGCCATTTTCTGCATGGTCCGCGTGATGCTGGCCGTGAAGTCTTGTGTTTGAGTTGTTCTGCATCTCCGGGGAGTCCGATTGCATTTCTGTGCACACCAGCCAATCCTTGCCGATGGGACGCGGATAACCTACTTCAACCTCCATATCGCTGCCTGCCACACGCCAGTACTCCTTTCCCTTGAAGAAATATGACGCACCTGGGCAGAAAATACAAAGGAATAAAATACAGGTTGATGCTCAGAATGGGTTTTCCAGACCTGCTTTCATCTGGCATACACATAATTATGATTTCACTTTATCTTCTGCATTCCCCCCCCGATTCCATTAGTGTTTCAAAACCACCAGGAGGGATTCTAGGATAATAATAACACCGGAGGTTGCTGAGATTTGCTTTCTCAATGTAGTCTCACAGGTGGTCCGTGTTAGATTTTTAGTGGTCTGAGAGTTGACTGGCTGATAAAAACAGTTATATAAATATATATCATTATAATGAAATAAGGCATACATATTGAATTAAATGATTCATTAATCAAGTAGGGAAAGAGATTGTAAGTATTACAAATCAAAATAAAGATTGCATATTGCACTTGTTAACTTGTATGTAATGGTTATTATAGTTATTTAAATGTCCCGTGAAGTACTTTCAAATCTGCATTTTTGTTCAATGTGTGAGGTCATTTGAACTGAAAAATGAAGACAAGAAGGGAAATAGAGTAGCTCCTCCCCCTTTTATAAAAAGAAAGCCAATAGCGTTTTGTTTTTATCACTGATCTGCCAGTAAGAGTAGTTGAGAAGGGGGCGGGACATGTCAAGTATTAAAGAGCATTTGATTGGCCAGAAGATTCGATGAGAAACTGAAGTACAGTATGAAGTGACTTTTTTTATTTTATTTTATTTTTTATTTGTTTTTGTTTTGGCGTCATCTTAATGTAATTTTTGTTTTGGATTAGCTTAGTCCTTAAGATTAATATACTGATACTACCATTTAAAAAATATATATATATATATATATAACAATATTTTTGTAATGAAGGAAGCATTACCAGGAAAAAATAAATAAATAAATAAATAAATATTTCAACTTGTTCAGCTTTGAGTAAATGTCCGAATAAAATTTTTATAATCTATCTATAAACTGCTTCTTCTCCTGCTGACAGCTGAGCAATTGTGTTTCAGCGGATGAGAAGAAACGGATACAGTGTAAAATCCCAAATGGAGAGCCCCACATTTTGCCACTTGATGAAAAGCTCTCCCTCTGCTTGCATTTGTAACACATGAACGAGAGCTTTAGTATCTCTCTCTCCATCTCTCTCTGCAGGTGAAATTGGCCTTCACTGCTGTCTATCTGAACAGGAGACTGTCGGCTCCTGTGGAGGACAGGGACTGACACTTTAGAGTGTGGCCTGTTCTCAGCGTTCGTCCTGTGGGGTTTTGGCAGGGCCTCAGAGGAAAACACCTGATGAGACGACTTCTCTGGCCCTCATTCTGCCTACAGAGCTGCCACTGTGGGGGAGATGATCTAGTGAGCCAATTCGATCCTAAAACTGTGCTTGTGAGGGAATCATCAATGTGTAAAACTGCACAGACGATTCCTTATGGTGGAGTAAATGGCATTACAGTTTATCTAATGGTCTCTACTGTACTTTGACATTTTAAAAATCTGCATGTGACACAAATTTAAATGTTATAGGCGTCAAAAGCAATTATTTTTGTAAAATGCCTTCATAGTTCTCTGAAATATGTCTCCTTCGAAGTCATACTCTTCTATGGCCCTATTTTCATTTAGAATCAACATGTATTTTTAGCAAGATGCACTAATGTTTTCAGTGGTATCAATGTGTATTTAAATGCGTCTGCCATTATGCAAATATGTTACGAATCTACATAGATCTATACAGAAATTAAGTGAAGTTTTGTTAACTAATTTCGAGAGGGGGGGCCTCATGGTGGCTCAGTGGGTAGCACGATTGCCTCACAGCAAGAAGGTCGCTGGTTCGAGCCTCGGCTGGGTCAGTAGGCGTTTCTGTGTGGAGTTTGCATGTTCTCCCCGTGTTGGCGTGGGTTTCCTCCGGGTGCTCCGGTTTCCCCCACAAGTCCAAAGACATGCGATATAGGTGAATTGGGTAAGCTAAATTGTTCGTAGTGTATATGTGTGAATGAGTGTGTGTGGATGTTTCCCAGTGATGGGAAACATCCACTGGGAAACATCCGCATCCGCTTTGTAAAACATATGCTGGATAAGTTGGCGGTTCATTCCGCTGTGGCGACCCCAGATTAATAAAGGGACTAAACCGAAATGAAAATGAATGAATGAATGAATTTCGAGAGGAGCATGTGCTATGACTGAACACGGCTGGTCTCACACCAACAATCATCGATATACCAATCAGACAAATCCAAGCCTACATAAACATTTTGTCTTCCCTTATTTTCTTTTTTGAAGAATCCAAAACGAATTGGATGAGATCATCCACTCCATCTCCCCCTTTTCCTCCTTTACCAGGGGGAGCTCTCGAGTTCTACCTGATCTTGGGCTCTTTCTGTGCAAAATGACCAGGCGTGAGCCCTGGGCTCAAGTATCTCCAAGCTCAGGGTTCTCTCCCAGAACATGTGTGCCTAGAAAATCGTTAATTTTCCGTCAGTCTCAGCACACAACGTAACTACAGAAGAGTCAAGCTTAAAATAGGAAAATGATTGCAAATCTTTTTTTTTTTTTTTTTAAAGAGATGGTAATGGTATAATTCAGTCTAATCCAATTCAATGACTTATGCTAAGCTAAGCTAAAAGTGCTTCCGTCAGTCCCAGAGATTGGATTCTGATTTCCAAATAAAAAATAAATAAATAAATAAAGTGGAGTGTTCTTTTAAAGAGGTGGACAAAAGTAAAAACAGGTGTAAACATTCAAAAATGTTTAGAGCTACTTTCGACCACTTCCCGTGTTAGTCGTAAATGCATTTGCATGGACTGCTTTTGAAGTGTGAAACACATTCAAACAGCTACAAAAGACCAACTGCTTTGTCTACTGAGATAATTCCCAAACATTTAAGGTGTTGTTGAAGCACGCTAGAAAATGTTGTCGTCTGTAATTGTTAGTTTGTTTTCGAAGGCAAAAAGAAAAATACATAAAAAGGACAAAATTATCTTAACAGTCCTGATTTTAAAACAAACTTACATCAGTTGGCCTGCAGTTTTTCCTCCATCAGAAATAGGCTTTCTAGCTAAATCATTTTTGGATTTTTGGATTTGCTGACTCAAGGTTGGTCAAACTGAATAAATGTGTTAAACACATGAATTATTCCATACACTCAATTTTGAGAGCACTGTGAAAGATAAACATGGAAAGAAGGATAAAACAGGCTGTGCGTGTTTTCATAAGAAAGTGCTTAGCTGTCAAAGTTTTGCATTTATTCCATTGCTTTCCACAGCGACATACCAAATGCTGGTTCTTCATCCTTGAGGACACCACGAGGAGCTCGCTGCGCACTAGACACAATGGTGTGCATTAGACATGACAGAACATTATGCCCGTTTCTCCATTCAGCTCACATAGGCCTCAAAATAGCTGCTATGACAACCACACAATCAAAACACCAAACATCCTCTCCAAACCAAATAAAATAATTTCTTCAAAGCGGATCAGGGGTCGTACAGCTGCCTACAATCCCTTTATATCAGCGCTAGAGTTATTTTAACATGGAGATGTTGGTAAATGTGCATTGCAAACACTCTTGGAAATAAATCTACAAAAGCGGCCACTGGGGCTGTACCCTTAGTACACATTTGTAGATAAAAAGTGCATATCAATACATTTAAGGGATAGTTCACCCATAAATAAATTGTACTTATCCTTATCTTGTTCCAAACTTCCTTTCTTCAGTTGAACACAAAATATATTTTTACTACTATGGATGCCAGTGGCTACCGGTTTTCAACATTCTTCAAATGATCTTCTATTGTTTTCAGCAGAAAAAAATATATACGTAGAGCAAATCTTCATTATTGGGTAATCTATCCCTACAATTCTGTACCTAAAAAGCACAAAAGTGACAGCTTTGCTTTTCTGAGAGGGTTTGGAAGATAATATGAAGATCACTTCTTTCATTTGAAGAAGAAAGTGGTTAGTTTAAGGATTTTCTTGATGAATCCGGTTTGAGTCTCTACTTCTTATGTCAGAAAAGATTTGCTGTTATTGTTAACTCAAATGAAAACTATACAAAAGTGTTTTATCATGAAGCTGAAATAAAATATGAATACTAGATGAAAAACATAAACAAATAACAAGTTTAGGTATTAAAATATATTAAGGAATACAATTACCCTAAGGTAAATGTAAATGAACACAGAAAAAAATTAAAGCTATTTATATTATGTCGTTTTAGTATTAGTAAGATATTATTTGAGATTTTATTTAAAATTGTCACTATTTATTTACATTTTTGGACATATGTTAGTACATAAATGAAGTTTAAATGTTACTTTGACAATTATCTAATTATATAGTATTTTAAATTATATTATGCTACATTTACACAATAAACATTCTTAAAAAACTATTGCGTAAACATACCCGTAGTTAACATGAAGTTATTTTCAAGCAAAGAAACGGCAGATATCTGTATGCACAAAAAGACACATCAACACTTTGATGAGCTGTTAAGACATTGGTATTGCTGTATTGTGTAAATTGTTTTGTTTCTTATACGTTATGAAATGTTTTTAATTGGAAATTAAGTCTAAAAAAAAAATGAATGAATGAAAATGAATGAACAATTTTGGTCCATTTCCCAAAAGAGATTAAGTTAATGTTTATATGTCATAAACGCTGACTCCTATTAGCATTTCATTAGCATACCAACAGCCTTAAAGCCACCAGATATGCTCTAATTTACGATTTAATGGTGTCTTTAACGAGCAACTTCCTTGGCAAACCATTTTCAGCAGCTTT
>CAIGQW010052715.1:277764-291322 GCA_903798125.1 Danio choprae
ATTATGCTAATGCTTTAACAATGTTTACATGTCTACACTTCATACCTCACAAAGAAAAAACAATCAATTTTCTTTTATAAGACAAATGATCACAGAAATATGTGCAATTATGACAGCTGTGTAAACGTCTTATCCGTAGAGTATTTACATGACGCTGTAAACATCTCAGAATTGTGGAACTATTAAATGAGCGAAGGTCAATGTTTGTTAAATTTGTAAAAGGCCATTCCTGCAGTGCCCATTCTACTGACTACAATATATTATCAACTGGTACATCTTACCTCCAACTCCAGCATCTCTGTTAACATTGCTTTTACAGACTTTGTAATATAAAATGATTGGAATGGACTCTGTGTGCAGGGCCAGAACAGAGACTAGTACAAATAAAACATATAAAGAGGAAACTGTCTGGCTCCTAACTTCTAGCTAGCTGACTGGTGCAACTCTTAAAATAAATAATAATAAAAATAGGCTCGTTGCTCAGTCTCAAAAGGCAGACGGAAAGCCAAAAATAACACTGTAAATTAGCTTGTTTTTGGCCAAAGTAAAAATCTTGGGTCTGCTACAACAGCCCGCACTGAATAATGTCTGCTGATGATGAGTCAGGCATAATTGATGACCATATGGGAGGTCCAGGTGCAGGTGGTCATTAGATGGACGGCTAATGAAGCGAAAACATGCAAACGGCCGTGTTTCGGTGAAGGGTCAGTTGGACACACACAAAGAGGTGAAGTGGTGCTGAGAGGAGGAGCAAGGGGGACGACGCTCAGCTGTGTGTGTGTGTGTGTAAGCGAGACGGTGTAAGTGGGTGCTGAAAGGCTGGTGATTTTTTAAGTAGGGCTTTTCCCTCCCTATTTCTCTGCATTCAATCCTTCATATTACATCCGCACCTGCCAAAAGGCCTAAGCAAACAGCTGCTCGTCTGACTGGGGGCTTAATTGGGGCAGACTCTACGGCTGTCCAGGAGCATATGGTCTGCAGCCACAAGAGGGCCAAACAGGGATGCAAAGGGTCGTTTGAACCAATCCCATCAGGGTTTGCTCACTGCACAGGTTGGGATAATGCTAATTATCAGCACTGTGGGTAGTGTAGCTCTCGGCAAACATGTGCACCTTTGGTTTCTGAGGAATAGCACATTGGAGGTGGTCGAGTCAGGTTAGGGCCCATGAGTGAAGAGTGAGGAACTGAGATAGGAAGCGGCATCTGTTGCTTTTAGACTGGTTAGTGGGCTCCGGGTGCTGTTTTGGAATACTGCACACAAAATGTCTCTATTACTTGACAGGCGTTATTGGAAAAAAAAAGTGTCAGGAGAAATCACACCTGCCTGTGTGACAGTCCTAGTCAGCAGCTCTTCTTTTTAGTCTGTCAGACCCCTGGCCAATCAGAAACAATCTCTGCCTGCATTTTTGACACTGTTAAGGTACAAAGTGTCTTGTCACTGTGGTGGTACCTTTATGGATTAGATCTGTACCTTTGACAAAGGTACAATATTGTATCTACAAATTAAAAAAAATCTAAGGTACATTTTGGTTTCCCATGGTACAAATCATGTCCTTAAAGGTACACACTGCAATGGTACAAATTTGTTTCTTTGTCTTAAAGTACAATTCAGTCCCATAAAAAGGTAATGCCCCAGTGACAAGGATTTGTACCTTCTTTGGTACAACATTGTACCATTTTTTCTGAGAGTGTAGAGATTGGAAGATTCTACGATTTTTTACGAAAAAAATTGAAGGCTCTGCATCGGATACAGGTTGGCTTTTAAATCACAATCGTGCCTAATATATTTGCATCTGTAAAAAACACTATATACACTTTTATTGTTTAGAAGTGACCAATAATCTGACCAATATTTTATATGTAGATTGATTTCTCCAGTCTAAACTGTTTCTCAAGCCACAGCAAATAGTGAAAATAATTGTGGTATTTAATGTACTTGAGATACTGTGTTTTCTTCAGTTTCTTTGTTTTTCTTTCTTTTTTATTGTATTAAAGAGCAGTTTTAGATTGTAACGTTCAAGTGTTCTGCTATTTGTTCAGCTAATTACAATAAGTAAAGCTGTCATAAAATCAAATAGAAAATCTACATGGCTGAGAGATGAACAGATGATGCCAGCCATCGAGGACTTCAAAGACAGCACATACAAGGAGATGATGCCAACCATTGAGGACTTAGAGGACAACACATACACTTAATACACTAATACACTTCATTAAACATGTACACATAGACATCACCTATATGCAGTAAAATTGCAGGTTAATTATGTCTGTGTAGTAACTTATATTTGATTGTAACTTTAACTTAATTACTGAGTGTAATGCAATAATGTGCATCTTTTGTAAAGCTGCTTTGAACAGTAATTATTGTAAAAAGCGCTATACAAATAAACTTGAATTGAAATGTAGCCTATGTGATAGAATCAAGGGTTATATCACAGCTTTCCTATTAGTCAATGTTAGAGGAACTGAGCTTAACCTGACAGGTAAAGAGATTTAAAAAAAACATGATCATATTTTTCCTATTGGATCATATTGCATCTAATCACACAATGTTCGAATAGACTCTAAATCATTTTGCACTGCATTATGATAGGGTTGAATTATATCGTATCAGTAGCTGCACATATGTCTTTAATGTATTGTATTGTTGGCTATACATCAAGATGCGTATATCACATTGGCCTCAGTTCTGATATCCACATCCCTAGTGAACATACACATTAGAGACCACTGACTTTTATAAAACAAACAGAGAAAGAAATGCAGAAAACAATAAAATAAAAAAAAAGCAAGTAATTTCGACTCAATCATTCATCTATTCTCTTGCCATCCTACCTGGCGCTCTGAATGTCCAGGCTTCATCATCATCAAAGTGTGTGTCTCCAGCTGTGAATCTCTCTCCAGGAAAGAAGGCATGTGCCACTGTGCCGCCAGGCCCATCAAAAGGGTATCCGTCATTATGGTCTGCTTTGGTGAAGTCAATCTGAATGTCGGCCTCATTCCCCGCCACCTCATGAAAGTTGAGAGGCGCGATGTCACTCCATACTTTCAGGGCATAATACATAAGAGCCCGCACGGTGTCCCGTCCCAGCGAAGTCGACTCCTTCGGAAACGTCCTTACCCTGTGTGTGAGAACAGAAACATGTGGCTTGAAATAGACATGAATCCCTTTGTAAGACCGGCGACAGTGCTAGAAGCTACATTCGGCACAGCTTTGAACACGTAAATAGGACAAGGCATATGGCAGGCTGTCAAAAGCGGTCTCTTTCTAACTCTAGGGCAGTGTTGGGTAAGTTGCTTGCTAGTAACTTTTCCTCCCCTTCACACCCGTGCCAATAATCACTAACTACAGCTGAAGAATCAAACCAATAATGTGAATATTAAGCATAAAGTTATTGTAAAGGTGGTTGGTTTTCACAGTTCCTTTAATTTTGATGTCACATACTTTTCAGCACAAATAAAAAGCAGTTAATAACTAAATAAGTCATTGTTAATCATAAGTAAAATAAAAAAATACAAACGTGGTGTTTTGTGGAGGTTGAAACTATTAGTGTAAATAATTATCTGGAAAGATAATATTTAACCCAATTAGCAAAATAATCTGCCATTGGGGTAAGCAAAATAATCTTGTTTTTTGTTTTGATTATTTTGCTTACCCCCAAAACTCACATATTGTTATGCTTAAAGAGCCCCTATTATGCATTTAAAAATGTCATATTTTGGTTTTGGGGGTCTCCAACAACATGCTGATATACATGCAAGGTCAAAAAACACTTTCACTGTCTTATAATATGCATTTATTTTTACCTAATTATACAAACGACTCCCAAATGATTCGTTTAGCGATTCATTTGTTCCCAAACCCCTCCTTAGTGTGATGCTAATCTGCGCTGATTGGTCCGATGACCCAGTCTGTTGTGGTTGGTCAACTGCGTTCAGCGCGAGACAGAAAGAAATGCACAGCACGGCTTATCAACAAGTAGTCAGAGTGCAGAGTGTATGTGTGAGCCCAATGCAGGAGCGCATTAGAGCAATGCAGTTTAACACCAGCATATTGCTCTATTCTTAACCATAAGTAAAAACAGTGACACACATTCAGTATTACTCCACAAAGCGGCAAAAGCTAAACTATTTTGACACTTGACTGCCGCACCTGTGTAGGAACGGCTGACGGTGGCCATAGCAACGTTAAACGACAGAGGATCGCGAGCTCACAAATGCATTTAAATCCATAAACAAAGCAGCATGCGTCGTGTTTTCAGCGTGGCTTTAGACGCGAAATGAGAATACAAAGAGTTAACCAGATACAGTACAAGTGGTTATAAGTAACAAAACACAATTAAATACATAATTTGCAAGCTAGAGTAAAAACAAGGAAGCAACCATTTTAATAGCACTTACTTACACTTGTGAAATGGAGGAAAAAACTGATCGATGAACTGTGTACTGTAAAGTTCCTGTCAAGCTCTGACAAAGTCCCATACATCAATAGTCTTTTCTGATCTATCCTTTAACAAACGGCCGACGAATACCCCGTTGTAAGCGTGTAGATTGTTGAAGCACTCGTCAGAAAAATGACGGGAACACAGCACAAGGCTGGGGCTATAATGCAGAGGTATTTTTGCAAATATAAACTTTAACCACTGACTCTTCACAGCTTCATGTTTGGGTAGGAAAAATAACACTAACTTTCCCTCACAATTCAGAGCACAGTGTCTTCGCGACATGATTCAACTGGGATCTGCTACAGTGTTTGTGGGCGCGGCCGAGGGTTTCAATTTTCCCGGGACTGCGTGCAGCAAGTGGGTGGGGCTTGAGTTCCGTATCAACTTCACGCCGGCATGGCTAAAGACTCGTTACAGCAGCGATTCATTCAAACGACTATAAGTCGACTCTTTTATAGATGAATCAATAGTTTTAAACACAGTGCACACTGCATAGGAGGTCATTTTCAAAAACCCATAATAGGGGCTCTTTAATTTTTTGCTTGTCTAGAAAATGCTTCATGATTTAAGAATTTTTAGATATTTGATTATTTTATTATAATATTTATTATATATTTTTAGAGTAGAAAGAAGACAAAAAATCAAAGCAAGTAATATATTGGTATACATTTCAAAAACAATAAAACATGCTTTACTTGACAAACATACAAAACATTTATATGATTAACAAATAAAAAAAACATTTTACAATTATTCTGTCTTTTAACATTTCATTTATAATTGCTTCTCTGAATGTATACCTTACATAGTCAATAACTATTTTTTTTCTTATTTTAAATGTTCTTTAGTTGAAAAATCGAACTAAGCAAAAAAATAATGTTTTATAACTCCCTTTTTAAACTGCCCTTTTTAGGCTTTGATCCTGACAAACAAGACTAACATCCTATGCTTATGAGTGAGAGGTCGTCACTAATGGGTGGGGTTTTCCCTCTCTGATGACACGTACAAATGGGAGAATGTCAATCAAAGTGTTTCTGTAGACTGTTTTTATAAAGTGTGATTATAAAGAATAAAATTATTACATTTTTACTATTAGAAGCTGGTTTTATTTACAGACTGCCACACTGTTTAAACCCCTTTATTTTTTGCATCAAATTTTTGCATAACAGGTCACCTTCAAATGGGCTAAAAATGAACAGTAATCCCTTACTTTGCTTTTTTCAGTTGAAAAGTAATTTAATTACAGTAACTAGTTACTTTGTAAGTGATTACACCCAATGCTGTTCTATACATTTAGGATGCACAACGTTTAAAACATCTTTTCCAGTTTCACTCAAAGTAATTTGGAAACAAGCAACAGTTATTCAGAGGTCCACTACTCTACACAATCAAGCTAATCACTTCCTCCAAGGGCAATTTGAGCTCTCTTTTCCAAGTACAGAGACAGATCGATGAGAAATTAATTTCTGAGTGCTGGCTTTGGTAAGTGCCCACTAAAAAGTGTGCCCTCTGTACAGAACACACACAAGCGTTCGATTACATTTGCACAACATTGACTCTCTCAGTAGAGTTATTAGATCATTTTTGCTGCTGCTGGTGGTATACTGCATTTACACTGGTTACTGAAGCAAGGTCAGTATGTAGATTCAATCAAGTTGCAGTGTGGTGGTTTTGTTGATAACTCGGGGCTTACAGTGGATTTGTTGGTCCGTGCCAAGGTCAGCGCTGGCCAATGCTGCATTTACAATGAGCTGAGTGACCTAACATTCTCTATGTGATGTGCTACACAGTTTGTACATTAATTCATCTCACCCCATTGCTCTCCTGCTTGACTTCTGGCATATACTCTCTCCAGTAAACAGCCTTTTAACACACAGAAGAATATAAATCTGCAGGTTGAGAGGGAGTTCAGCTGAAATAGTGTCAAATCTGTGCTCTTGTGGGACTCTTCACTGGTTACAAGTGTACACTATCAACACTGAGAAAGAAAGTACAGGATGGTCACCAAAATAATTGAGATCTAGATCAAAAGTCACAAAGGAGTCAAAAGGGAAGTGACAAAAATAGTTATTTTAATGGCATTTTTGGTGAAAAATCATTAGAAAAGAAAAGACAAAAGTATATAAGTGTATGCATATCTCTCTGCAAGTATGACTTTTTGCAAATTATAATAAACGAAATACATAGCAATAGAGGAGCGTCAGAGCAGCATAAACTGTTGCTACCTCACAAACGTCATTTTGAAACAAAAATGCAGTTTTTCTCCCCTAAGGACTTATTATGCGGTCTCTGTCGCCATCTTGTGGCGAAACATCAACCATCTTTGCTCTGCTCAGTAAGACAGGCTGGCTGCCAATGGACTGAATCTCTGAAATTATTTATTGTTAAAATAGGCACTTTACTTATAAATAAACTGCATAGTTGCAATCTAAACAACTACAGTCTCACTTATAAAAGCCTTAAAAGTATATTATGTTGTCCAACAGCTGCAATATTTGTCAAACTGTAGTCCTCTGCTTGCCACTCGTGTGGTCGGAGTATTACACAAGGGTGAAGAGGCTGTATGAGTGCTGATATTACTATCTTACGGCTATTAGCCAATCCCCATCGAGAACCAGACTGAACTGTTGTACTGTACTGGTGTGTGTGTGTGTGTGTGTGTGTGTGCGTGCGTGCGTGCGTGCGTGCGTGTGTGTGTGTGTGTGTGTATATAAATTAGTAACTGAAAATACTATTATATATACACTTTTCACTTAAAAATTGAAATCTACAAATATAACAATTTATTTTCACACAAAATATGTTTATTTATTTAATAAATTTTTTCACAGGTAAAGTAGGTTTCGGACAGGGTGTGAAATAGTAGACTTCCTTGCACTTTTCCGCAATTAGTCTGTTGACACAGTTCTTTGATTTTCTTATGCAATCCATTCTTTATCATTGAAACTTCCTCGCGGAAACAGGCTTACATGGAATAAGTTTAGCCTGCTCAACTCAAAGCACAATGACCTAATATGAGGTCACATGAACATTTCGGAAGCCGAGGACAGGAGAATGAATTTCAAGTTCAATTTTCCATCCATTTTCGCCATAATGTGCCCTTGGCAGAGTTTCAATAGACGGCTGGCATAAATTGGAGAATAATCAAGGCTGGGTTTTTTTTCTCTCTTCATGTCATCTGGTTATTATACAGGCACAAGCAGTCACAAGCTAACCTGAAAGCCTGACAAAGTGCCTCTAGGAAGATTGGCCATCCCAGCAGCATGTAAACGCTCAAATGTTGAAGTTTAATTTTCAGTCACATTCCCACTTCTTTGTCTCCATGTGATACAAGACTGATTAGACAGACAAGAGGAGAAGGGATGAAAAGAGAGAAAATGGCAAATAGAAATCAGGGGGAACAAGTTCAAAAGAACTCATTTCCTCTATTCTGGCGTAATGCTCACAGCGGGCCTGACCTCTGTAGATCAGTGGTCCAGACAGGACATTTACTGTATGCTGTTAATCGCACATCAAATCAATCCTCCACTCTCACAACCAGGAGCTGAACGTGACACACAGCCAGACAAGCTTTTCACAGGAATGAATCATCAAATTAGTCTCTGTCAAATTCTGAATCAGACATTTCACTTATCCATTGCAAATCTGTATATCCACCTTGGAGGATTCATAATTGTATTTTTTAAAAGAAGTACATTACCGGTCCAAAGTTTGGGATGAGCATGATTTTAAAAATATTTTAAAAGAAGCTCCTTCAGTCTGCATTTATTTGATTTAAAACTATTAAAATAAATAAATAAATAAATAAAGTTTCATTCCCCCAGTCTTCATTGTTACATGATCTTTCAGAAATCATTGTAATATGCTGATCATTGATATTGATTTTGTCATTGATATTGATTATCATATTTATAGACACTAAAAACGTTTTTCCTGCTTCATATATTTTTGGCGGAAACTGTGATGCATTTCATATTTAGGATCCTGATAAAAAGAAATTTTAAAAAGAACAGCATTTATTTAAAATATTTAAAATATTTATTAAAATGTCTTTACTTTCACTTTATAACAATTGAAAGAGTCCTTAATGTGTGTGTTGTGATCTTTAATGGTTCGCCTGTCAAACAAAGCTGCCAAGGCGTCAAATGGAGAAAAAAGCTCTCATCATAAACTCCTTTTTTTATGCTTACAGAATCAATTCTTTAAGCATGTCCAAAATTTTTATATGCTGTTTTTATATGTCTGTTTTTGTAGAAACATCAGCATAACATTTTATGAATGTCATGAAAATATTCCAAACCAGATGTTTCATGTATGTTTCACATGTGATTTTAGCATGTGTTTTATTACAAGAGGTCTCAATGAAGTTCAGTGGAAGATAAGATTATAAATGAAAAACTACTTGCCCTTGACCTTGCTTTTCATCCAGTGTGCTATACGATGTCAGAAGATTTCAAATTGTCCACAACTCATATTTGTTTTCTTTTTTGAGTGAGAATGATGTTGGTTGCAACTTTCTGGCATACACCATGGCTACCAATGGTGACCCATACTGAACTATACTGTACTGTACTAAATTGTACTGCTCAGTGGAAATGAAGCATAAAAGTAATAGGATGTAGGTTACAGTGATGTGGATACAGAAAAGGAAATGTTTGTAACCTCGCACACAGAAATCAATCTTACAGATATGAGATCCATCAGGAAATTGCTTCATAATGTTGTTTGTTCCTGTAGTTTTTCTTTTTTTTTTTTTTTTGCAGAAGCCCTGCGGGTAAAGATGAGGTAGTGTCACAGGCAACACTTGTAAATCCATGATTCATTAGGTGATCATGCTTATTTTTCAAATCCACTCATCACAATTGAAAGCCTAAATCAGAAATTACTTGTATCCATTAGGCCAACATTAATTCAATCATTCTTTCATTTTCCTTTGGCTTAGTCCCTTATTTATCAGGGGTTGCCACAACGGAATAAACCATCAACTATTGCGGCATATGTTTTACGCAGAAGATGCCCTTCCAGCCGCAACCCAGTACTGGGAAACATCCATACACACCCATTTACACACATAGACTACAGCCAATTTAGTTTATTTAATTCACCAATAGTGCATGTCTTTGGACTGTGGGGGAAACCGGAGCACCCAGAGGAAACCCACGCCAACATGGGGAGAACATGCAAAATTCCACACAGAAATGCCAACTGACCCAGCCGGGACTCGAACCAGCGACCTTCTTGGTGTGAGGTGACAATGCTACCCACTGAGCCATCTTGTCGTCACTGACAATAATATAAAACAACAACTAACAAATACATTAATTAAAGTAATGGAGCCAAATCAATCAGCAGAAATTTTCCAAACTGATTTTAGGTCTATAGGGTTTGACAATAAAAGGGTCTAATTTTATCTTGTCTGTCACAGATTTGCTTTTTCTTTCACAAATGTATTCGTCATGCTCAGCTAAGAGGTGATTTGGGTTAGGTACAGATTTTAGGACCTGAGAACACCTCCAGCATAAGAGTCTTTTATTTATTCAATCAGCGCTGCCGTGTTCTTCCAACTAACTGATTAAGAGCTCACACCTACTGCATCATAAAAATACTTAAAGGGATAGTTCACCCAAAACTGAAAGTTCTGTCATAATTTACTCATCCTCCAAACCTTTTTGAGTTTCTTACTTCTGTTGAACACAAATGAAGATATTTTGAAAAATGTTGGAAACCTGTAACCATTGACTACCATAGTATTTGCTTTTTCCTACAGTGGAAGTCAATGGTTACAGGTTTTTTAAATGAGTAAATGTAAGTTTTTGAGTAAACTATCCATTTAAAAATGCAGGGAATTAAAAACAACACTGCACATATTTCTGCTAAATGTAGGGATTCACTGATACCAGTTTTTAAAGACTGAATTAACAGTAATAATCCATTTTTCTTATACTCACCTATATAATAATTTTTTTGGGATGTGGCAGTTTTCCAAGTAATGACTCAGTGAAACCAATTATTTTGTATCAACACAGCTTTCCAATGTTTATATTAGAGTTATTTTATTGCGGAAATAATGTTCCCGATCATTCTGACAGCTCATCAATGCAGCAACTACACAGCAAAATAATCTGCCAATGGGGTAAGCAAAATAATCTTGTTTTTTCCTTTTGACATAAGATTATTTCGCTTACCCCATTGACTTGTTTTAAGGAAAACCTCACTTAATTTTCGCATATTATTTCTAAAAAGAAAACAATATTTCTTACTTGTCATCTTCTAGATTTAAGAATTTGTAGATATTTGGACTAGAAACAAGACAAAAAAATCTAAGAAAAAAATTAATTTTCTCATATTATTTCTAAAAACAAGACAATATTTTTTACTTGTCAAGAAAATGCTTGTAGATTTATGAATTTTCTGATATTTGGATTAGAAACAAGACAAAAAATCTAAGTACGAAAATCATTTTTTGCAGTGTAGCATCATGTGCATTCAGGCATTTAAGTGGCACCAAAATAAGGCACCAAACCCTAGTTGTCATCATTAATTCTGAAATATTTCCGCACTGCTGAGCCTGACATTGTGTTCTTGCTGTTGGAGCCACTGTGTGTATTCAAAAAGCTCTGTCAGTGACGTTACTGGGTATCTGTCTTTGGTATCAATGTGTTTTCACAAATACGAGTACATGAGTTCAGCATTAGCTCGATACCAGTATTAGTATTGGTGCATTCCTAGCTAATTTGCTTTCTTCAGAATCCATATTTACCAAAGAACCTATGTTATTATCAATAGCTATGTTTCCATCCACCCATTTTTATGCGCATTTTGGACATTTTGAAAAAAAAAATGGGCATAACTGAGTAAGATAAACTTTGTAATCTATAAGAAAAGATGTGAATAAACTAAGATGAAAACACTTTTACCAAACAAATTCCAGTATGTGCATAAAAAAAAAAAAAAGTCATGTGATTTTGTTATATGAGATCATGTGATGATAAAAATGCATGTGAATGGACAAACCAGCAGATGACCACATTGTAAAACATCTGAAATGTTGTTTTGGTCATTCTAAAACAACTAAGCATTTTAATATGAGTGTTAATATATTATGAATTACCTCCAGAATTGTTAAGAGCATCTGTGCTCCGCATCTCACACCTTCAAACGCCATTGCGTGTCGGCATTGTCTTCTGAGGCGCAAGTAATTTATTAAATGAGGAAAAGTTTCTCGTACTGCAGTAAATTCAGTTTTTACCTTTGATATTTGGTGCCTGTTAATCAAGAAGTGATGATTCTGTTCTCTTTGACTCATTGGCTGCTTTATTTGCACATCTTTTATACGATATTCCAGTTTTGCACACATATTTAATTTGCATTTTCAGATGGAAACATAGCTAGTGACAGTAATTTGATTTTGATTTTTTTGGATCGATCCCTCAGCCTATTGAGTGATATGGCTTTTAATTACAGTCTCCAATCAAACAGGCACAAGCCACGAGGAGGGATGAAAAGAAATTCAACCCTGACGGATTATCGTCATTATCGTCATTTGGACATGGCTGGGATTATCTAGCTAAACGACATCCTAATGATTTACATCCTCCGCCCTCATTGTGTGCCAGCATCTGGGCGAGTGCACAGATGCCCAACGATAGCTTCAACTTTACCTCACACAACAGCTCCTACGCTCTCTCATTGGGTATCGCCCGGAGCGCGTTGAGCTATTGTGAGAGATGTACCCATTTTCAGCCGGCGTGGAAAGGATTAGGAGCGTCGAGGGGTTTGATAGACAGAAATGTGATGGGAGTAATGGAGGGTGGTGAGGAGAGAGATGCTTATCATAAAGCCATTTCACTCGGCTCCTGCTAATCAGCTTGGGAAATCAACCCCAAAGACACACAATGTGAGTCTGGGGGAAAAACACATTGTCTTCAAAGCAATCAGTCCTAATCTATTTGGGTAATTAATGAGGGTGTTAACGAGCAGGCAGTGGCCCTGGAGTATGGTGTGGGTCTAATGTGGAGTGATGGAGTCCTGATGCAGGATTATCTCCATTGTGACTGTGTCTTCCGAATACGAATACGTATACGGCTGAACCTCTGAACCTGTGTTCTTACTGGCTGATCAATCATTTATTCATCAGCGTCCACTGAGAGGCCATCCAACTGTCTCGACCAGTAAGCTGACGGAAAAATAGAAACAGAGTAACACTTTGTTATAAGAAACTTTTTTTAAAATATATATATAAAACAAAAAGTTTAAACCTTTTTTTCTCATCCTCATTTAAGCTTTCCTCTGTGGAACGAAAATGAGATGTTCTAAAGAATATTAAACTCTTTACAAGTTTAAATTGACTAAAAATCACAAAGTTCCTTCCAGAAACAGAACAAAACTGAGTCCCTGCAAACCCTGCAAGCAGATCACAGTCAGCAAGATGAAAGATTCTGATTGATTCTGCTTGTTTGTCTTTGATTTGTCTGTCAATAGGCAAGATGAATGTGTGCAACTTTTTGGAAGAACTAGTTTTTTACTCTCCCAAAGTTGTTTTTTAATTAGTCTTAATAGTTTTATCTTAAAAATTATTTTATTATAAAATATTAAATAAATAAATAAATACAAACATTCTTAAAACAAGAAAATGTATTTAAATTAAGTTCGCAGTAGCAATATTTTCTAATTGTACATAAACTCCTTATACTGCTATATATCTTTATACATTCACAAAATGTTTTTGAATAAGGTTAAGCCTTTAAAAAAAACGATTTAACAATAATCAAACAAATAAAACAAGAGACACCAATAATTCATGTTAGACTAAAGTATCCCTTTATGGCCCCAATAATATTTCTTAATTAGCTTTGCCAGTAACACTGTCGTCTTGTATTCCAACAAAAAGAAATTATTGAAATATCCTTAAAACAAATAAAATAACAATTTAAGTTTGCATGTGCAACTTCTTTCATGTTTTAACTCATTTAAATGTAACAAAATGTACATGTAATATAAATGTAACAAAATGTAAAAGTAAAGATTATGCCTAAAAACAAAAAAGTGATCTCTTACAGTTCTCTTAATATCTCTCCCTCACACACACACACACACACACACACACACAC
>CAIGQW010052715.1:299763-317425 GCA_903798125.1 Danio choprae
AATCAATCAATCAATCAATCAATCAATCAATCAATCAATCAATCAATCAATCAATCAATCAATCAATCAATCACAGTATCCTGAACCCTAACCTGATTTCACCAAGTAAGATCAACATTTTAATCAGGCAATCAGAATTAAGGAATAAGTTATGTTTAGGCTTACAGTTAGGTTTATGCCCTTCTGTTATCCAACTATTATTCCCCTCTCATTTTGGGAATAGTTTACAGTTAGGGTTGGGTTTAGGGGTAGGGAACAGGTAACAAAAAGGATGTTCCAGGATCAACAAAGATGTTAATCCAGGATCGCATCGTACTTTGCAAAATGATGACGTGCGTATACTGCAAGCCAACAGAACAAAACCCAATACTTTAGCAATGAAATCAGAAATATAAGCTAATAATATCTTGCTGTAAGATAAAGACCTCAACCTAAATTATACAGATAAAACACAACACAATAATTATTAGAAAATAATCACAAGATGTGTCACAAGTAAAAGATAAAAGAGTATAAATCAACATGTTCTAGCAACGAAGTCAAAATATAACCTAATATTTTCTAGCAATTACAATCAGAATTTAAATGATAACATCTCTTAATATTTTCTTGCAAAAGTCTAAAAAAAAACCCACGACATTTTACAACTAAAGAATATTCTGTAACAAATGATAAAAAACCCAAATTAAACTAATTTCTCGCCATATTTTTATTTATATAATAGAATTATATCATATATAATATCTTACTTCAAATTGGTCCAATATTTTTTGCTACAAAAAATAAGAATGCAATTCAGAACATATAATATAATGATCTGAATCAAAATATAGCCCAATACTTTCTAGAATTCAGGATATAAATCAGCTTATAATCTGATGTATTTTAGCAAAACTGTGAATACAACTTTGTATCTATAAAAACAAGTATATAACCTAATAATTTCTAGCTGTAAAGCTAAACTATAACCCAATATTTTACAGTCCTAAAAAATCGAATTCAGATCTAATTAAAATCTCAGCAGAATATAATACCTATAAAGCAACAGCTAACTCAGTGTCTTCACGCAGTTAAATCAAAATATTATCCAAGGATGCATCAACATTTCAGGCATAAAAAAAATCCGCTTAAACGGCAGTGAAATGCTATGATTTCAGCTGAATATTTTTCAGCCTTGGCCACGAATTGACTTCTTGTTGCATCACTAATTCAGTCTCTTTCCATCATCTCTTACTTCCACCGAGGCTTCAGTTTAAGCAAATATTGAATTGAAATGTATCGACTGCATCTCATACGTGTCTGACAGGAATCACTCAGTCTGAGTCCAAAAAATAAGGCGAATGTACCTCCAGGAAAGATGTCTCTTGTTCCACTTATTCTGAGGAGCCAGAGCTCGCTTTCGTCTGCCTGCTGACAGATCCGGTTCTGACATATCTGGCAACGAGCAGCGAGGGGTCTTCATTAAGCCCAGGGTTGCTTGGTCTGCAGGGAAACACATACATGCATAAAAACAGACTTGGACACATGTGCGGAATGCAGAGAGGTAGATGCTTTTCTCCCTCTGTAAATAATTCACAGGACATAAGGCTGCAAAAATCGAAAATAGTTAGAATGATGGATATTGGCTTATTTTTAACTGATACGGATAATATTTCTCGTTAACCAATATTTCTTGGTAGCAGATAATATGAATAATAATCAATGCTTTATACTTATAAAACAAGAATGAATCAGAATATTCTGCATCTGTGACATCAAAATATTACGCAATATTTTCTAGCTGTTATGTCAAATTGTATTAGATGATTTCTAGCTAAACATCTTGAAAATAAATCAGAATGTAACCTTTTTTTGCAGAATAAAACATGATTTAAAGTTACAGCTTTGGGGCATCACTTGATGGAGAATGTGACTCAGTTTGGCTTCTTTTCTAATAGCCAAGCTTTTAACTACATATTATGGCTTTAAGTGACATCTCATTTGTGCACTAATTACTGTTTATGTTAAAGTCATTTTACCTCTGAATATACCCAATAAATTGTTTCAGCTTTGTGTCATGTCCTCAGATGATTAAATGACCTGACTGAATATTATACAGTTTCACTCTAATTAAAACGCTTCATTTGTTTTTTGCACAAAATTCATATTTTTATTGGTGAATCTGATATTGATTATGGAAAAACTTTAAATATGAAATCAATTCAAGAGTTCACACTTAGCTGATGATTGATAATAAAGTTTGTTTGGCATGCTGTCCCTGCGTTCATAAGATCCTCGAGCCCGGGGCACCCTCCTGTTGCAGGGCGAGAGGGGAGTCTGAGCTCAGCTAGATCTCGAACCTCCCCTGCTGTTGTAGCTAATGAACAGGTAGGAATTGCTCTTAAGAGATAACTACTTACTAGGAGCACGTCTATGGTGCCAATTTGGATTAGTCAATTAACTTAAGTTGTATGTTTTTGGACGGTGGGAGGAAACCGGGGGACCGGGGGGAAACCCACGCGAGCACGGGGAGAACATGTAAACTCTGCACAAAAACATTGGCTGGCTTGGTAAGGACTAGAACCAGTGATGTTCTTGCTGTGAGGCAACAGTGCTAACCACTGGGCCACCGTGCCATCCATCTAGGAAAGGAGGAGGAGTAGGGGTGGAAGGGAGGATTCTTCAAAACGAAAAGGGCTGTGATATGGAACTTAGGGTATTTATAGTGAGGAATCGTCTGATTGGTGAATCATGACATGGCTAATGCATGATGAGCTGTGTTCAATCATAAGCATGTGATCCTCTCGAAATTAGTTTATGAAATAAACTTCACTTATTGGTCAATCTAGTTGTATCCACCAATAAATCAAAGATAGCATGGACCAGAGATTTAAAGTGTTAGTTCACTCAAAAGTTTAAATTCTGCTATTAAAGGTTAGTCTTAAGGATATCTACTGTATAAGCTAGTGTGCTACAAATCAGTGACAAAATATGCATTGAGGATACAAACCTCCAAAGCTTGCAGTTTGTCACTTCCGCCGGATCAACAGATCAACCTCATACTTTAGTTTATCATCAAACCTTCTAACCAATCAAATGCTCTATAATATCTGACATGTCCCACCCCCTTCGAAATGCTTCTTATTTGATATTCATTTGATGCGCTTGAGCGCAATCGTGCAATCTGTCAGAGCTGTGATAAAAACTAAATGCTATTGGCTGTTTTTTTTAAAGGGGAGGGGCTACTTTATGTCCCGCCCTGCCAAATTATGACATTTTAGATGGAATCTGAGAGTTCTCTCATCCTACATAGACAGCAATGTTCTCCACTGGTTCGAAGTTCATAAAAATAACAAAAACATCCTCAAAACAGACCATATGCCTTCAGTGGTTCAATTGGAATATAATCAAACTGTAAGAATACTTTTGTGTGCACATAAAACAAAAATAACTACTTTAGTTTCTAGTTTCTTCACCTCAGTATCAGCATAGGGTGCATGTTCATGTGTCACGCTTGGTTGTGCTGCTGATGTATACCTAGCATCCAGGTTACAAATCAGTGCACAGTGCTCATGAATGCGTGCCCTATACTGACACTGTGGAGAAGAAACTGTTGAATTAAGTCATTATTTATTTTTATTTTTGTCTGTTTTGAGAATGTTTTTGGTACCTTTCTGGTAAAGTTGCAAAATATATTGTTTCAGCATTGAAATTGAAATGTGTGCCTCCTCAATAGTCACGTTGCAGGATGTGCAATGTTGAGTTGGGATTATGGTAGAGTATTATAGTTCAGAAGCCACAGTTCAGAACACATGTGATTTGTGGAGTTACTCCCGAGATTAACTATAATGGAGTGAAATTTGAATGTGTTTTCAAGGTCTTTAATTTTTCTCCCATTCCACTTTCATCTTTGCTCTATTTTATTTTGAATATTTCATGCATGATTTGCCAACAGAACTATTCCCAATCATGTTGAATTAACAAATTATTTCCAAAAACTTATATTCAAGCCATCTGGTGAAATTGTATTTATATCACAATATATCTTCATCATCAAATAAAGGCTTTATCATATATAAAACATTCATTAATTCATTTTCTTTTCGGCTTAGTCCCTTTATTAATCTGGGGTCACCACAGCAGAATGAACCGCTAACTTATCCAGCATATGTTTTACGCAGCGGATGCCCTTCCAGCTGCAACCCATCACTGGGAAACATCCATACACACCCATTCACACTCATACACTACGGACAACTTAGCTTACCCAATTCACCTATACTGCATGTTTTTGGACTTGTGGGGAAAACCGGAGCACCCGGAGGAAACCCACGCCAACACGGGGAGAACATGCAAACTCCACACAGAAACGCCAACTGACCCAGCTGGGGCTCGAACCAGCGACCTTCTTGCTGTGAGGCAATTGTGCTACCCACTGTGCCACCGTGCTGCCATATATAAAACAATGTCAAATATTTACAACAGCCCTACCATCTGAACTTTGAATGAGTTGGGACCATTGCAGTCTATGGAGGATGAGAGAGCTCTCAGATTTCATCCAAAATATATTAATTTGTATTCTGAAGATGAACCAAGGTCTTAGGGGTTTGGAACGACATGAGAGTGAGAAATTATAGGCAGAATTTTCATTTCTGGGGTGAACTATGTCTTTAATATAAAAGCATGCACAAAAAATTAAAGCATACTAACCCAACACTCCTGTTTCCTCCAGGCCACCGAACCTCTGCATGGCTTTGATGGCCTTTGTCAGAGCCTCTTTAGTTTGTAGCTGTCCATTTACAGGATCAGGGTGTGGAAGATACCCAAACTTACTCAGCCAGTCCTGTGGGAGAAATCAGATGTCATTTCTTGACATGTACCAGGCACGTCATAGCAAAAATCCTCCCTGCTGTGCATTTTCATTTGTCCCTCAGCAATTTTTTTACACTTATTTACATTTTTTTATATTATGTATCTGTAACCGCCATGATCATTGAGTCCCCCGAATAAACAAAACGTTTGTCTCTTTATCTCCTGCTGGATATTCAATAAATGATTATGTGATGATAATTTTTGTTATTTGTCATTTGACGAAATTTGGTCACAGCACCAAACCTACCTGGAAAAATGCCCTGATTTATATTCGATTAAAATATTAAACTTGCAAAATAGAAATCCATCACAAAATATTATAATTAAGCAGACTTTTCAAATGATTTGCTCTGAGCAGATGTTGTACTTTTTCTCATGTCCTCAGACGAACTCACCTCTTACCAGAAAACCTAACAGTTTATTAAGAAACACAACAGGCGCTAGTCTAATTAATGCTTCACACTTTTTCAAATATATTTTGGTTTGTCCGCAATGTCACTTTCCATCCTGCCCGTATTTCATGGATCTTTTTTAACTGAACCGCACAGTAAGATTCAAAACAATCTTTTACAACTTTTGCTTGTCAGACTGTAAGAACAGCTTGTCAGCTATATTGTAAGTCATGCCACATTGCGGGATCTCAGATGGCATTAAAGCCAGCCTCTTTGACACTCAGGTCTTGTTAAAAACAGACATATGCAGGAAGAAAACACATCCACAATGTCCTGTCTTGAAAATAAAAATGGATGAAAAAGATTGGTTGGAGCAAGTGATGGTTTGTTGTTGTGGCATTATTTGCGTTGGCAAATTCTACGCTCTCAGTTGTTTAATATTGGATGATTGTTGTTACTGTAATGAAGTTAACGGCCACCTGGCCACCGGGAAGAAGGAGGCGGAGAACCAACGCACTTTAAAAGGTATTTATTAATAAAAGTGACAGCAGCTCCAGTGTGCGCCACAGGTGTATGTATTCACTTACGCCACGGCCTCATTCCCTTCCCACGGCTCTCAGCCCTGCCCCCTCACCACAGTTACATTGCAGGACTTGCAAATCACTGCAATTCAATTTAATGACAATGAAATAAGAAGACCTTTAATCGCAATGGTCATTAATTGGCTGTTGAAGAAAATACCAAACTACTAATCAAAGACAAGTTTATTAAAAGGAATCTTTCACTATAGGATTTTTCAAAACGCATCACAAATGGACAAATATTTGCCAAAATAGTACTGTGTGCTCCTGGCTTAACCAAAACCAGTTTATTAATGACATCATCCTTTAGGAAGCAATCTCATTTGTGGTGTACTGTATCTAATGGCATCTGTGATGTTTTATGGAATTAGTTTGATGTCTCAAACAAAAATATACGTAAATAATAATTATACAAAAATTAGATGGGCATACACAGTGCAGTTTTTGCTGTTGTACGATTTGCTGTTTCCCGTCAAGGGAAGTTATATGGAAATCACTGTTGCTTGTATGGTTGTGGCTCGTACCTCATGAGAGGAACTTACAGTATAAGCTCCCGAATTTACAAACTTTTTTGACATGTTTAAAAATGATCAGGAGCTCGTAAGCCGCTCAGCTCCTAAATTCCTCTCACATGACATGAGCCATGATCAAACGAACATGAATGATTTCTATACGGCTTCTCTCAATGGGAAAAAAAAATCGTGTAAAAGCTTGTACGAGAGTAAGAGAGAGAAAGAGAAAAAGATAGAGAGGCTCTGAAACCAATGTTTTTCTCGGCCAATGTTTTTGGTGCAGAATTTCATGCGAATGCTTCTGAAGTTACCAGATCATGACATCGTATCGCAGTATATCACTGTGTCCGAACGATTTTCGTGACGTGCACTGAAAAAAAACGATTCATTGGATTTTAAGGTAAGTGGTTGCAAACAGTTTATTTGAGCTGAATTTAAACAAACAAATTAAGTTGAACATCGCTAAATTTCATTTGTTTGTTTAAATTCAGTCTATATAAATTCTTTACAATTACTTACTTTAAAACATTTAGTGAATCGTTTTTTTCAGTGTGGGTGAACATACAATCTTTAGATGGCATCCAGAAATGATCAGAAATTGTCTAGAATGTATTTTTTTGTAAAAACCAAAACCAACCAACCTCCCAACATTTAAAATATGTATAGTATAAATATACTAATTAAAAATATATGAAAAGAAATCAATTAAATTAATAATGAAGCAAAATAATAACCTTTACATCAAAATATGTAACCTTTAGGTGAACTGCATTTGTAATCAAATAAATTCCAGACAATCATGTAATAATGCAATATTTAAATATTGAAATAAAATGTAAGGTACACAATAATATTTTACTGAAAAAAATAAACATTAAGATGCAGACTACATATTAATTATTCATTCATTCGTTCATTTTATTTTCGGCTTAGTCCCTTTATTAATCTGGGGTCGCCACAGCGGAATGAACCGCCAACTTATCCAGCATGTGTTATACGCAGCGGATGCCCTTCCAGCTGCAACCCATCACTGGAAAACATCCATACTCACTCATTCACACACATACACTATGGACAATTTAGCTTACCCAATTCACCTGTACCGCATGTCTTTGGACTGTGGGGGAAACCGGAGCACCCGGAGAAAACTCACGCCAACACGGGGAGAACATGCAAACTCCACACAGAAATGCCAACTGACCCAGCCGAGGCTCGAACCAGCGACCTTCTTGCTTTGAGGCGATTGTGCTACCTACTGCGCCACCACGTCATCCATATTTATTATATAAATGAAAATAATAACATTCTATAAAAATCCTACAATAAGTTAAAATTAAATATATAATGTCTGTTTAATAATAAAAACAGAGAATATCTCATAAAGGCTTAAGAATTGGTACCACCCATATACATCAGTCACTAAGAAACAGCTCCATGATCAAACCTCATGACTCTACAATCTCCAACCAGCCCCACACTACAAACTAACCCACAGCACACTTCTGTGGACTCGCCTCTGCAGCTCATCTGCTTGACACTGATGACGACGGCGATTGCGCTGAGTGACTATTAACAAGCATCGATTTAGGCTGAAAATCCAGACACACTCAAGCCTGTCTTTTTTCTCCCCTGTTGTGTTAAGCCAGACTATGTGAATTTTAATGCTCAGATCAATAACAGAGAATCTCTTCACAATTCAACCGAATCCATTAGTAAAGTTGTTTTTGTGCAAACACAGCGATCTCAGCCATGCATTGAGATGAAGCAGCTTCGCGCTCACCTATGGATTTAATACTTTCATAAGGCATTGTGCTTAAACACAACGGCTGTGTGATACGGTTCATTAAAATGTATGATCTCTGAAAGGCTTGTTGCTTGATTAATCACATTCATCGTCTAGAAAAACAAAATCACGGCTACATTAATTATAAGAGAAAAAAGAGAGTGATTAGAAATGTCAACTTGGTGTTAGGATGACGTCAACTTTTAAGTGCTAGTAAAAAAAGAGGACGTGCTGTCAGCATACCTGTCAACACTACTGTTTTTCTCTTGCATTTCACACCCATCTCCCACCCCCCGTTTTCTTAATTGCTCGTAAATTGAATGCTCCAAAGTAAATATTGATTATATGAATAATCACATATCTCATCCCAATGTTGGTCACACTTTATTTTGATGGTCCCCCTATCTTGTCTGTTGACCAAAGTTAATTTACAAGCTCATATCTGCTTACTTTCATATCTGTAGATTGTTAGAACATCACAGACAACATGGAAAACTGGGGCTTTTTTTTCTTGTTCTTACATCAAACACTTGCAGGGCATGACATTAACTTTTTTGATCACCACTGTGACTAGTATTTTTATTTACTAGCCACTCCCCATTTTCACTAGCCACACTTTTGTTGTTGAGAAAATATACTTTATATGCATAAATTTGACTTTGGCATGTTAAAATGACTTGATTCGATTTTGTGTTTTGTCCACATGACTCCTTATTCCTTTAACTTTTTGTGTTTTGTTTTTGCGCGTTTCATAATGCTGCATAGCAATTAGTTTTTATATCACATAATGAAATATGAATGAAATAATATATTTACATAAATATTTAGATAATGAAGGAATGATCACGCACAAATGGTTAACATTGGCCCATTAATAATCTGTTCAAAGCAACCGCTGCTGCTACAGACATTTTTTAAAAGGAAAGTGGGAGCGCGAGCATCCCTTTTGGTCTAGTTTATTTCAAAGAGAAAAGGTTGCACCATTTGTGTTTCCAAGCATGGTTGCTTTGAACAAGGAAACAGGAGCTGGCAAGCTTTTAAATACTGTGTCTTTACTATCTTCTGAACATTTACTGACTAGTAGTTTGCTGTCTATGGTGTCTGCCCATGTTTCTTAGATTTTCACTTCATTCTGATGGGCCTAAACAGATAAATTTATCTTGAAAAAAAAACTTCTATTGAAAACTAACTTAAATGCAACAAAGAGTTAGCACAGCACTTCAAAATACATGTATGAAGACAGGTTAGGAGTAAGTAACTTTGTTCTCGCAATTAACAAACCATTAACGCACATTAAACTCCTAACTTGCTTATTAATTGAGTGTCAGAGTAGACTGTAAAAGCTCTGCCCTCTTCTAGAAAGCAGAATCTCATTTACATTTAAAGGGACACACAAAAAATGTTTTTGATCACGCCAAAACATGGTCAACTCTGAAATATGAGGTATTTTGAGCTGAAATTTCACAGACAATAGATTTATTTATTCTATCTTATGAAAAGAGCCACCAACTGATTAAAACAAATGTAATGACTGGTCATTTCTGGAACTGTATTCTGGCATTTTTGCTTCATGAGATTGTTTTGTTGTTTCTGGAATGCCATGCTGTGTTCACACCAGATGCGGCATCAGCGAATAAATTGTGCTATTCGCACGTAAATAGACCTGTAAACATTTTGAGTTTGCTCACTTCATTTGCGTGTCAAATTTACTTCACAACAGATGCGGATTTGCATCATGGGCGGGGCTTCTGTCTGCCTGGTGATTCTAGCTTCGTTGCTAAATGGCATCGATTTTATTGAGAGAGTAGCTTTGTTTATGTGCTTTAGGAAGGCTCAGCTCCTCCAGAAACTATGCCTGGATGATGGAAGCTTTCAGCGGTGAGCCAGTTTGATGAGCTTTTGTCTGGTGTCAGCAGGAGGATTTCCCCTCGGGACACCAACAACAGGCACTACGTCATGATCACGCCCCTACAAGAGCAAGCTCCTGATTGGTTAATGTGGTGCGAATGTCCGCTAAAGTTCAGATTTTCCAACTCGAGCGTTTCATTAAGTGCGTCAAATGCACAAAATTCTCAATTCGCACAGCTTCATTCGCGCAAATTGCGTCATTCTCTCGAATCGCAACGCATGATGTCTATTCACGTCTTTGCATTGACTTTACAAGCAAATCACTTGTGCTTGACGCTTCATCCACATCTAGTGTGAATGCACCATCAGAGCACACTGTAAATGCTTCACCCTCTTCTAGACAGCAACAGCTCATTTGCATTTAAAGGGACACATACAAAACCTTTTCCTTGATCATACCAAAATAAGGACAAATTTGAGATATGGGGAATTTTGATCTCAAACTTCAAAGACAGATTTATTTATTTCACATCTTATGAAAAGAGTCACCAACTGACTAAAACTAAATGTAAAGACTGGTCATTTCTGACACTTTTTTCCTGACCTTTTTGCTTCATGAGATTTTCTTGTTTTGTTGTTTCTGGAATGTCAGAGTAGACTGTAAAAGCTCCGTCCTCTTCTAGTCAGCAGCACCTCATTTGCATTTAAGGAGACACACACTAAACTTTTTTTTTTATAGGGGCACATTTGAGATATGGGGTATTTTGAGCTGAAATTTCACAGACCTCAAACTTATTTTACATCTTATGAAAAGAGCTACCAACTGTCTAAAACTAATGTAAGACTTTAACAAGCAACTGTTATACGTGGGTTGAGAAATGACGGCACTAACTGAACTGAACCTCCTCTGTTTGCCTCCTCACTGCTGCGGTTTCTGCCATCATTTGCATGTTTACACACTGTCCAGCTGTGTAAAACTGTGTAGAGGAGGCTTCCTCTCTTTATGTGAGCTCTTTTCCTGCAGGCGGAAATATTGATGCATGATGTGCCACTGTGCATATACTCAATACCTCATATCGGCTAATGCAAACACACACTGAAGTACCACCACAGATTACATGCACTCAACAGTCCCTCACTGTTATCAGCAGCGCAGAAATCCAAAAACTCAAAAGTGCCCACTCGTCCCGAGGAAATAAAAGACAACATGCTGAGCAATCATTAAGAGATTGTCCTAATATTACTGTCTAGTGTTTATCTTAATACTAAAATTATCAGATAGTAGAGGAGACTGGGGGTAATGACTGGGGTTTATTTATTTCCTTCCACACAATTGGCTTCAATTATTTATGCAAGCTGTGCCAATACCAACAATAAGAGGTGCATGAGAGAGAGAGAGAGAGAGAGAGAGAGAGAAAAAGTTAAATATGTGTAAACTAGGTAAACTATGAACTAAAATTAAAAACAAATCTTATAAAATAAAAAATGAATGATAAATAGACTAATTGTTATATACTGGGTCATATCCTAAAAAATGTACATGATTGATAAAAATAATAAAATAAAAACTAGAAAAATAAATATAAATATAATAAAATAAATGATATATTTTATATTTTAATGGCAGATCCAAAACTGGATTTGCTTATTTAAATCTTATAAAAAATCTACACATACAATTATTCTTCAGAATGTGATTTAAAATAAATAAAAAAAATGAAATAATAACAATAAATAGCAACAATATATTATATTACGATACATTATTCATATTAACATAATAATCATGTTTATTTTCTCCAAAGGTTTTTATATATAAGCCGTCCTCGTGCTGACTTTAAAAAGCAGTTAAATTCACAAAACATCAAAATGAGCTTCTCAATTTGTCATAATAACGCCTCAACCGATTTATCCTAAGTTTATTTAATTTAGCCTGAACTGATTTGAGCATAAAACACATTTACATATGAAATGACAATATTTTAATTCAACACAGAATTTCAATTAATTCATAAAAATGTACATAATATTAACTAGATCATATTAAACCGGATAATAATAAATAATTTAACACCATTTCACGTGTCTGAAGGGTGATTTGATTAAATATTACCACTTCAAGGTAATAATGTCACTGCTTTAATATTTATTTTATTATTCCTTTTCATATGCCTCTTATTCATTAGCTGTCAGAGATGATGTGTTTTCAAAGCAAATGTCAAAGTGACACCTACATTATCATTATCTGAAATGAGCTCAATCCTTTTTACTAACAACATTGCCGGTTCAAAAACAGACACCTTAATGTCTTCAGTATCTTCCACTATATGCATTATTACAATTATGTTCATCATATTCAGTCTTTCAGCTTTGCAACTGAATCCCAGCTGTACTGATAAAGGCCACATACTGCACACAATACTGCTAAATCCAGTTGTCGGTTCACCTTTCGGTGCTTAATCCTGTTCTGTACACACACACAGTTCAGTAATTAACCATAATGACAAATGCATTCTGCAACTGCATAAACTAAAAAGTCAAGGCAAGTCTAGTCATTCTTTGTTTCTACAGCACTTTACACAATGCAAAACACGTCAAAGCAGCTTTAATAAATTGAAAGAAGCAATAACTGAAAATCAGGAAACAAGATCAGGTCATTTAATTTCACAGAATTCAGATTTTGATCCAATTTGTTCCCTGATTATTCAGCTCAGTTCAACACACGTCATTGTTGATGAATATTATTCACTAGCTATGCTTCCATCCACCTATTTTAAACATATTTTGGACTATCGCATGACAAAATGCTTAATGGAGACACAGAGACATTTTGAAAATGCACATAAAAAAAAACGTATGCACACAAGGACAAACAGTTGACCAATTCGAAAAAATTTGCATAAACTACAATGGAAACACATTTACAGAATAAATTCAAGTGCAAATTAGGGTAAAGGGTACATTTTTGGCAAATGTGTCTTGCCAGATCTTGCTAGGAAAACCAGCAAACCAGACCAAACCCATAATATGCTTAAACCTAATTATCTTAAAACTAATTAACCCACATACCAAAATATCACAACCTGCAGATGCCTACATTATTAACTCCATTAATTGGATCGCTTAAGCCCAAAGATGCTTAATAAGCATTGTTCATAATAAGTGGACTTGGTAACTCTTCTAAAGTGTGCTCTGCAAAGCAGCTTTCCATAAACCAGACAAAACGCAATGTCTCATGACAGTGCTTTGTTTAAAATTTATGACCATACAGTGAAGATCAAAATTAAAATTGTCAGAGAATAGATCAAGGATCTATAATGCAATTTGGAAACATCCTTTTACCACTATAACAGAGGATAAGGCAGATATATTTGAATTGTTTTCTTTAAAAATAAAAAAAGCATGTATGTAAGGGCTGTTCATTTAATGTGTTAATTAGATGAATTAATCATGCAAAAAAATAATGTGTTCAATTTTTTTAGGGCATATTGGATATCGAGTTCCTACAAGGACATATTAAATGGCGGAATCACTCTTTTGTTCCTCCACATTCCTTTTTTTATTTGAGCACAGTAACCTAGCATATAGCAACTGCTTACTGTTTTACTGTATGATCAAAATTACAGAACATTTTAAGACCTGACATTAAGTTTTGACTAAGTTTGAATCTGTGAGAGCGTCTGAGCCACTGATATCACAACCATCATTACCATTACAATATCAAAGGTAGTCAAATAAACAAATGTACACAGAAGAATGGAGTGACACTGCTTCAGTGAGTAACCGGTCTTGGGCTGCAGGGTGATATGGCTGTGGCTATTTAGATACATGTGGCTATTAAATTACTTCATGGCTATAATGTAAATACTTTTTATTTTTTTTGCTGGATATTTGGCTTTCTTGAAATGAAACCAGCAAGATTTGTCCGATCACGTAAGATTCACCAGGCCATTTTTTTAAAGAAAGCTCTTAAATTTTCTGAGGATTGTCATTTCACAGCCTTTAATGGTTAGGGGGCGACCTAAAAAGATGTCACACACTCCCGCCATCATAGGCTTTACTGAGGCCCATTTTCCAAAAGATCAACTCAGCCAGGGTTGCAGGCTCTGATCAAGCGAATCACTGTGCTCTGAGGGACCCCAAAAAAGATGGGCCAACCCTGGCGGTCGGGAGGTGATTAGGAGTGAGTGTGTTCAACAGTGAAGGTCAGTGTTCAGCGCCGCTCAGAATCCTCAAGCATGTTATCTGTCTCACTCTAAAACCAGCGGAAAAGCTAGCAAGGAAAAGCGAGGCTTCTCTTCACAAGAAACCCAAAAGCCTCAATGAAATGAATTCCTTAGCATAGTGGTCAAAGGGATATTAGACCTTCACAGAATATGAGTGGGGAATCAATAAGCTCAGACAAAGCTGTATAAACCTGGAAATAAACTCTGGCGCAGCTGTTTACGCTTTGAAGAACGCATTGAGTCTCCTGGCTGCAGTGAAGACTTTTACTACACAGATTTATAGCCTTGACCCAAGGGCGTCAAACTCTCCCAATTCTCACCGGTGTCCTATACAGTCAATGCTGGCTCTGTGCTCTTCCCCTCATGAGATGTCATGGATCATTATGCCACACTGGGAAAGGTTAACATACTAATGTGCCACAGAAAGGCTAATAGTCCGGGACGTCAGTCAATGGCAATGTGAGTGAAAGGTCTTTTCGCAAGGAGATATTTCATTGAGTGGTTAAAGACTTGGAAAGCAGTTTAAGACTTTTGGCTTTTTTTTTTTTTTTTGCTTGGGTTGTTAAAGTTAACAGCTTAATGCATGAGATAAACCAGCCCGATTTCACAAGGAAACATCACTATTTTACATTTTGTCAGTTTAGTAGCTAGTTCAGGACTTCATACGAGTTCAGTTGTATGAAAAATTCAGATTTTTAAAAGGAGGCATGGCACCAAACCCCATCCCTAAACCCAGCCATCATTGGCAGATGAGGAAATGGTAGTAAAACGTACAAATGAGATTCATACGAATTAGCCACCAAATCAAAAAGCTACTAATTGGCATGAGCAGGGGTGGACTTAGTGATTTGGGGGAACTAAACAATTCCAGGTATGGGGCCCTAGCATTGAAACTCAAAACTCTCTTTTTTTCTCTGTAGATTTTTTTTTGTAAATAAATTGCATGTTAAAAATATATTTTAAGTGGAACTTTTATCTTCTTAATGTAAAATTAAATACAATACATTCACAAATAAAAAACAATGTGTACTATGTACAGTTAATTAGTCATATCTGTGATTAGATTTTAATATTTGCATATGCAGTACGTGTCAGTGTTCGTCCGCGTCATCGTTTGTTGTCGTCACGTGCCTTGTCTTTCTCCCGCCACCGTCATTGTTAATCTGTTTCACCTGTACTCATCCCTCTTGTGTCATTAACGTAATCATCCTTTCATCCATTTATACCCTTTCGTCTGTGTCCTTCGTTGTCTGGTACTTTGAATCGTGTGGGTCTCGTCCTGTGTCTGCCTGTCTCCCTTATCCTGTATCCGTTCCCGTAAGTGTTAATAAACCCGTTTTGTAATGTTCATCCTTCTCCGTCTCGTCTTGTTATCCTCCGCCCTCCGGGCGTTACAGTACGGAAGGAACACTCCACTATTCATGGGGTTTTGAAAAGAAGCAATAATGTTAAAATCTTAATGGTTATAGACAGATTTTACAACATATGATAGAAAATTTATAAAAGAGCTATATGATTAATATAGGCTTCTTGGCATAGGTCGGGGCCCCAAGCGGCTGCTTACCTTGCTTATTGGTTAAGTTCGCCCCTGGGCATGAGATATCGTTGGATAAACTGATGAGACTTTAAAGGTTGCCGTTTTTAAACATGGGTAATTAATAATGCAAAATACTAAATTGAACACATTATTTAACAGATTGTTTAACAGTTTTATGTTAATATTAGCTAACATTAAAGGTATAGTTCACCCAAAAATGAAAATTTACACACTATTTATTCACCCTCAAGTGATTCCAGACATGTATGAGTTTCTTTCTTCTGTTGAACACTAAAGAAGATATTTTGAAGAAAGTGTAACCTGTAAGCATTGACTTCCGTAGTAGGAAAAAACAAATACTATGGAAGTCAGTGGTTACAGGTTTCCATCTTTCTTCAAAATATGTTCTTTTGTGTTCAACAGAAGAAAGAAATCGGTTTGGAAAAAGTAAAGGGTGAGTAAATGATGACAGAATTTTTAGTTTTGAGTGAACTATCCCTTTAAATAACAATGACGAGCAATACTGCATACGGCTGTCCCAATTATGAAATTTGCCTTACAACTGTCTACGAAATACAGTACAGATCCGCCCTCCTCCTTCAACAGAATAAATGCAGTTTTGCTTAGGGCCCCGCGAGCTGTGATGTAACTGTGATTATGGCAATTAATGCTCTGTTTTAGGGCTTAATTATGTACATAATTACAAAAAGTTAGGTCAATCAACTTGTCACTTTTAAGACAATGGGTTTACTGACTTTTTAAAGTAACTAATCCCCTTATAAAGAGCAAATATTAATTTATTTCTCTAAACTGCAAAAAGAATCAGAACAAGTGCATATAACATACATACTGTACATTTACTGTATATATTTATTAATAATACATTTATACACACACCAACAGCCACTTATGAAAACGTGACATTTCTAGATTTAAAAAGGACTAAATTAAGGTTGTAAACAAGGAAATTATTAATAAGACACAACCAAACGAGTAAACCAGCACTGCCATAGTGTAGGAAAACTCTTTTACCGTTGAAATGATACTAACATTTCACAAGGATACCAGACATTCACACTAATGAAGATGAGATTAACCTGAAGAATGACTGCAGATGCAGGTAATCACACTCTTTCAGTCGATAGCTCTCATTATACTTTAAACATTCAATCAAGCAAGTCACCATTCCTCAATTACTTGCCTAAAAGTGTATTTTTGGAGGGTAAAAAATAAAAGATTCAAACCCTTGTGTTTTTCAGAAACCATGACCTTTGAGAAGCATTTCTGAAAAAAACAACAACGTTTTGCTTCATACCGTTTTTGACATCTTTCAGGAAAGCATTAGAATAAGTGACAAAAAAATCCTGGCTTCTGGGGAAAAGAAAAAACCATGAAACCAAAAGGACGCGGTCTTTCTCTTTCCTCCATGGTCTTTAATGCCGGCTCCTCCATTTTCTTTGGAGTCAGGGTTTAGCATTTATCTGTGAAGCAGTCAGTCATTGTCCGCTTTTTGCCTGCCACCTAAAATCTGTCTGCATTGCAGGATCTTTCTGAAAGATGGCAGCGTGTCCATTCCTTCTGACTCTTTAAAAAAAAAAAAAAGTCTTATAGTTTTATTCTGAAAAGGAGCAGAAGAAAATGTCAAGCTAGAGGCTTGATTTTGGCTATTTTTGGTCAGAGGGCATGAATACACCATCATCTGTAAACATACTTAGTGTTTCTGTTGCTCAATGGAGCAGACCACTGTTTCTTGAGCTGACGTTCCAGCTGCACAGCAAAAAAACAAACAAAACAAACAGCAACATTATATTTATAAGCTTTGTTATAAATTTGTGGTGAAAAATGTATGGCAAGGAAAAAAATGAGTTGTTTGAATATAAATAACTAATATAATATAATATAATATAATATAATATAATATAATATAATATA
>CAIGQW010052715.1:318113-330896 GCA_903798125.1 Danio choprae
ATCAATAAATACTTTGTTTACTTGATTGCAAAGACGGCACAATTTAATAGCTGAATTATATATAATTATTTATAAATAATTATACATATATTTTTTTAAGATTTACAACCTTATTTAGAATATTTAAATATATATATTTTATGTTTTAGTTAGGACCAATTCCTCCTGCATGGTAATCACGTCTCACACCAGAGCTCAGCAAACACCATGAGATCAAAGCAAAAAAACGTTCCTCTATCTGGAGCTCTGCAGATCAAACCTGCTAAATGCCACAGGTCAGAGGTCAGGGGGCTGATCCACTGCCGGACAGGTGGAGCCGCCACGGGACTAAACCTCTAAAGTTACACTGGGTTTATAACAGAGCTGAAGCAGAGGGCAGAGCAAATACAAAAGAAGCCATGCTGTAATCCCTATATCTCAATGCCGGTGTTCTTCTCACTATAGTACCCCTGCCAAATCTCAGCTCTGCAGTGTGTAAGTAACTTCATTTGGATGCTAAAACTGTCTCTAATTCCTTCATAAAGCTAATCCCAGCTGCACTAATCCATATTGTCGGAAAACATGCAACTGTGTATGATACACTATAACAACAAAATGGAAAAAAGGGTTTTCTATCCCCTTTTCTCATTCATATCTGCACATTAAACCTGTGTGCGAACATGTCATGCAGAAATAGGCCTCTTACATCCTTTGAAACCCTTTTGAACGGCTCACAAATAATTTTAGGAGTGTTGGCCAGTAGCATGTTGCTAAGCTAACCACACAGTAGGCTAACAATTAGTTTAGACAAACAAGTATTTTTTTTATTGTTAGTTGTTACTAGCAGGTGGTTTTTATTCAAGTCCACATTTTCACTATGTTTGTGAATGCTTCACTTAAATTTGGTTAAAATGAGCTGTCGTAAGTGCTATCATAATCAAGTGGCCCACGTTTGCAGATCAGACCACTTTTTTATGTCGTATTGTAGAGCACAGATTGTATGGAAACAGTGTACAAGAGATAGTTTGTGGCAGATATTATGCTAATTGCTGCTAGCATGAGCGCCTTCATCTACAACAATCCAGATTCATCAACATCAGAATGAGGCTATGATCAAACTGATGTGCATATGCACCTGTATTTTTTTTTTTTGGTGATTTTTTGGGATTTTGTGATTTGTTTCTGCTCACAGAATTGAGAACACTTGTGCGCAGTTATTAGCGAATGAGACCCATTGACTTCTGCTGCTTCACAGCTGTACATTTTGAGCAGGCGTTTCATTTAAATCAGCATGCTCTAATAAACAGCAGGATTCATTATGACTACACGCAAACATCTAACAGAGAAAGAAAAACAATGTGAAGAGAAAGAGTTGGAAAATATTCTTAGTAGTGATTAATGATGTGTTGTATACGTACTGTATTAGTGGTGCGCATGATAGGCAAGCATTAGTATTACAATGTGATGTACTATGCAGTGTGGTTTTTTGGTATATTTTACACTCTCAGAAATATTAGTGCAAAAAGATGTCACTGTGGTGCTATCTTTTTGAAAACTACATGTTTTTACCTAAATCATTTATAATTATACCTTAATGGTTTAAAGTGTATACATTAGTACCTAAAATATTCAAAAGTGTACCTAATGTGTGAACGTTTTACATCCACAATGACAGCTTTTGTTCTGACAGTGTATAATAATTCCTCCATAGTATTTTTTCTGGTTAAATTGTTTGACAAAGATGTCTGGTGAAGTAAAACAAACAGGCAAAGAACATACATTCTGTTTTCTAGGGTTATAATATGACATATTGTATTGTTTACTTGGGCCAGGATGCAATTTATCATAACCAGTGCAATGCCATAGTAACCACACAGACTGCCCTAATAGCACTGTGTTTCAGAAAAAAAAAACATGCTAAAATATATAGGTGTCAAAATATATATATGGAATTTATTTTAATTGGGTTAGTATAGTGAAATCTCTATAGACACTTTAACTTGTCTGGCAAAAATCTGACAACTCACATTTGAAAGATTTCTTTTTCTAGGCTATTGCTAAATTATTTGATATTTTTCTACTTTTTTTAATTGACTAATTTTTTTTATGGGTTAGTAGCTAATTTAGCCATGCCCAAATAAATATATCCACACCAAACATGGACCTGCTCTATTTTAGACATCATAACATCACATTTTTGACTTGGGCTAGTAAACAAATTAATAACACCCTAGCAACCACCCAGACTGCAGCAGCATTCTAATGCCCAAGTAATGCCCTAGTAACCATTAGCCCTAGCAATAGTGTAGTGTATGAGTGTGTGCGTGTGTGAATGAGTTTATGTGTTTTCCAGTACTGGGTTGCAGCTGGAAGGGCATCCGTTGCGTAAAACATTTGCCGGAATAGTTAGCGTTTCATTTCGCTGTGGCGAGCCCTGATAAATAAGGGACTAAGGCGAAGGAAAATGAATGAATGAATGAATGAATGAATGAATAATTGCCAAGTAATGCCCTAGTAACCATTAGCCCTAGCAATCACCTAATGCAGCATTTATAAAACACACATGATCAGATTCAATACAACACTAACAATTTAGACATTATATATATATATATATATATATAGACAAAAGAAATTATGTTTAAATCATAACACTATTGAGCTCACTCAATTAAAATATTAGACTAATTAAAATATTCCAAAATAAGTAATGAAAATACAACACAGAACAACAAAGCAACACACAAACAAGTCATATTTTAGCTATAATTTTACCCCTATTACTTCTTTGCCAACTTAGAGAACGACAATCTGGAAACTGTAATAAGCTCTATATCTGACCCCATCCGCTTACCTTCTGATTAAAATACCCACATAATCAGGAAATGTCCATAATTGAATTGAGTAGAGTTGTCGTCACAGGGCCCGCTTTCATACAGAGCCCTGAAAGGTCAAGCAGAAGAGTTAAATAGCTGACCACTTCAGAGAGTCACAGCGGTCAGTCAGTCAGCTGTGTCTCTCATATGAAGAGCACAATTGTCTCAAAAATAGTGATCGGCAGCATCTAAACACATAACAACAGCAGCATAGAGTGTCTGCTGTGTCCAGTCAACAGGCTCATTTGACAAAAGCCCTTCATCTCTCATTCAGAGCGGAAGTGAGTCATTAGTCGGGATCTCCCCAGACACTGACATCCCTGTCAGGCTTGTCATCGTGTCTGCTCATGGATGCAGAGAATAAAGCTTGTTTACAGAGCTAAATGTCAGGGAAAATGGATGATGAGCGACATATTTAAGCTGCTAAATTTTCCATTACAGTGGCTTCTGCAGATCGCCAGCGACACACTGCCACACAAGGTCAAGTTTCTTAACCTTGGGGTCATGACCCCCAAACTCCGAATTGTTCTTCACACTATGAAAAAAAAGGCTTTTCCCTGACGTTCACTGACTAAAAAGCTGGATTTCCATGACCTACATGAACATAAAAAAGGCAGCTGTTGGGTTTAGAACTGAGCAGACCAAAATGGACCATTATATTATTATAACATAATTATTATAACCTGCAATAAGTCAGGTGACTGCATTTGACTTAACTGATTGTCAAGCTGGAAATAAATATAATAGCCCTAAAAAAAGTCTAACCATAACAAAAGACAAAACATGTGAAAAAACTCATTAAAAACAAGGTAAAAAAAATAATCACATTTTGATAAATGGAAAGTTAAATTTAAAAACAACAAACATAAATCCCTGATATTCCAGATAAGAAGATTTTTTTCTTCTTCTTCACTGTCAGTGAAGTTTTTTTCCTCGCCACTGTCGCTACAGGCTTGCTTGGTTTGGGACTTGTGGAGCTGCGCATCGATGGATTTGCTCTTCAGTGTTTGAACTTTCAGCATTGAAATTTAAACCACACTGAACTGAACTTCAGCTCTAAAATCTGGCCTTAACTAGAACGTCAGTGTTAAGCTGCTTTGACACAATCTACATTATAAAAAGCGCTATATAAATAAACTTGAATTGAATTAATATTCCAGGATTTGAACAAAAAAAAAAAAAAAAAAAAAAAACTTTCAATGACTTTCAATGTCTGGAATAGACTTTTTAAAATTTCATATATTTCAGAAACTCCATAACCTGTAGGAAACCTGTAAAAGTTTCTTTGGTGAGCCGAAAAATTTGTAAAACCCTATTATTAAAACCCTATTATTTTATTCATTCATCCATTTTCTTTTTGGCTTAGTCCCTTTATTAATCTGGGGTTCCCACAGTGGATTGAACCACCAACTTATCCAGCATATGTTTTACGCAGCGGATGCCCTTCCAGCTGCAACCCATCACTAGGAACACATCCATGCACATTCACACACATACACTACGGACAAATTTAGCTTACCCAATTCACCTATACCACGTCTTTGAACTTGTGGGGGAAACCAAAGCGCCCGGAGGAAACCCACGCGAACACGGGAAGAACATGCAAACTCCACACAGAAATGCCAACTGGCCCAGCCGAGGCTCGAACCAGTGACCTTCTTGCTGTGAGGCAATCGTACTACCCATTGCGCCACCATGATGCCCCATTTTATTTTATTTTAAATTATTTTATTTTATTTTACTTTAGACATGTATGTTTACACTAAAGTTCAAAGGTTTGTGGCAGCAGGATTTAATTATGTTTTTATAATTATTATTTTATTACAATATATAATTATTACAATAATTATTTTATTAGAAATATAGTAAAAACAGTATTATTGCGAGATAAAAATGTTACTCCAGCCTTCAATGTCACATGATCCCTCAGAAATACTCATGAAACAATTCTTCTTCTTATTATTAATATTACTGCTTAATAATTTTGTTGAAAATATAACATTTGGTAACACTTTATCTTCACAATTCTTTAAGTCACAATTCACACTATTAACTGGCTTATTACCAGTTATCTATTTTTAAGATATTAACTCTTTATAAGTAGTTATAAATTATGATCTTATTCTACATCGCTCTCCCTGTGTTCGCGTGGGTTTCCTCCAGGTGCTCCAGTTTCCCCCACAGTCCAAAAGACATGTGCTATAGGTGAATTGGGTAAGCTAAATTGTCCGTAGTGTATGTGTGTGAATGAGTGTGTATGGATGTTTCCCATTGATGGGTTGCAGCTGGAAAAGCATCCGCTGTGTAAAACATATGCTGGATAAGTTGGCGGTTCATTCCGCTGTGGCGACCCCAGATTAATAAAGGGACTAACCCGAAAAAGAAAATAAATGAATGAATGAATTCTACATCGCCAGTACTAAAAAAAACACTACCTTACTGACTCTTAATAAGCAGAAATTTAGTCGTTTATTGAGCTAAAAGTCTTAATTGTTTGTTAAAAACATGAATTGTGACTTAAAATAAAGTCTGACCAAACATTTTTTCAGGATTCCTTAATGAGTTGAAAGTTCAAAAGAACAGTTTTTTTTTTCTCACACTCTCTCTCTGCAATCTATACTGTATCTTTAGTCTCAACTTCATGTATCCTTGCTGAATAAAGTATTGCTTCTTTTGAAATATCTCACAGAGTCTGATCTTTTGCACAGTAGTGTATAAATAAAATATCAAATCTAATAGAAAAACATAAAATATACATCATCTTTTGCACTTTAAATACTGTCCGAAAATGCAGTCTACATCATGACCTGGACACATATCAAACATCCTTCTTCTATGGCTGGTTTTCTTTTTAGGACATCTACTGCCATACACATCTCTTCAGTTTCAGACGTTGTGAAAACAGAAACAGAAAAGTGGAATACATTTAGAAATACTGCATATTTGGTTAAAAAAATAAACAAACTTACATATATAAGCTAATACAGAGTGGCTTAAAGTGTTTTTTCTTTTGTTCTTTTTTTCAAATATTAACTTTCAGTGTATAATGTAGAAATGCAGATATGATAATGGGTCTTTATTTTTATCATGCACTGTAAACTGTACACCAATCACAACAGACCGGGCCTTCAAAAAAAGGAGTTGTCCAGTGAAAAGCAGGAGTTTGGGGAAGAAACAATAATTTGATGTGCTATGAGACAATGTGAGATGTATATTATGAGAAAATGAAATAGATTTTTTTTTCAGGAGACCTATAAAGTAAATATTGAGAACCTATAAAATAGCCTAATGGGGCACTTTAAAGTGGCACTTGTCATATATAAAGATGATCAGTCCTGTCTAAAAGGCTTAAAGGGGAAAAAAAGCAGTTTCAAAGTAACTTAAGCTTAAGATTATATTTCTTATCAAGCTTTGAAGTAAAGTTATCTCTTTGAAAAAGTTCAAACTGAAAGCTCTCCATCTAATCCTCCAAAATAAGTCTCCTGTTAGCCTTTGAGACGTGCAAATCTTCACCAAAAATGTGCAATTAATAAAAAACAATGAGCAAATGAAATGTATCTATGAAAACATAGGGATTTTAGACTACATTTGTTCTTTTAATGCAAAGGCAGAATGCCAAAGCATATTTTCTTTATTGGCCCACTGTTATCCTGCATAAGATTTATTTAGGATTACGAAACGAAAAAGTGAGAGTAAATCCTTGGCAAGGCTATCCAAATATCACCTCCATTCCTCTCCAGAAACAAACTCTTGGCTTAACTGAAAATATGGGGCAGAAATCCAAGGCCCCAGTCCAGCTGAACATAACTCAAGGGATGCCTTTATATCGTACCTCTGAGAATGACATATAGATCCAAAAGCCAATTTCAAATGTCAATAAGACTTTTCTTTTTTAAAATAATGACATAATAACATGGGCATATTTGCAAGGGTTTATGACCCAGTCTTGTGGTGAATGATATGGGTCTGCTGACAAAAAGGAACTCCACACAGAAGGGCTTGAAGAAATTGATACTTTCTGATGCCACTTTCCTGTTAAATCACAATTGACTCAGACACTTAACCTCACTTCACTTGTGATTGGCTCTCTGATGAGTATTTCCAATCCTGCTTTGGATCATAAGAGTCTGCTGAGTCCACAGGTAGGAAACGTTCGAGTCAAACGTTTGGACTATTTTTCCACATCTTAAAATACAAATAAAGCATTCATTAATTTTCCTTTGGCTTACACACACGCACGCACGCACGCACGCTTGCACGCACGCACGCACGAACATGCGAACTCCACACATAAATGCCTGGCCCAGACTGGAACTCGAACCAGCGACCTTGTTGCTGTGAGGCGACAGTGCTAACCACTGAGCCACCGTACCACCCCCACAAATAAAGCATAAAAAAAGCTGTAAATTGAAGTAAGCCTCAACAAATGAAAACAAATGAAACAAATAAAAACTACTTTATACTTAATAATATTATATTTCTGAAAAGATGCCTTATCTACGGTATATGGTTTATATACTGTATATGGCTTATCTACTGCAGATTACTTCACCTGACTTATAAAATTAATTGTAACAAAATGTATATACACTATTTTGCTAAATCTGCTTTGGTACACCCCTCCAAATCATTGAATTAAGGTGTTTCAAACACTTCCATGGCCACAGATGTATAAAATTATGCACCTGGGCATTCAGACTGCTTCTACAAACATTTGTGGAAGAATGAATCACTCTTGAAAGCTCAAAGAATTCGACCATTGTACTGTGGTAGATTATACATCCGTGTATAAAGTCCATTCATGAAATTGTCTCACTAATAAGTATTCCACAGCGAATTGTTAGTGGTATCATAACAAAGTAGAAGAAACTGAGAACAACAGCAACTTAGCCACGAAGTGGTAGGCGACATAATATCACAGAGTGGGGTCAGCAAAAGCTGAGGCACTTAGAAGTTACACACTTCAAACTTTGTGTGAAAGCTCAAGAGCAGTGCATAGAGAGCTTTATAAAATGCGTTTCCACGGCCAAACAGCTGCATACGAGTCTTATATCTCCAAATAAGCTGGTGTGGAAGAACTTGACTGGCCTGCATAAAGTCCTGACCTCAACCCAATTGAAGACCTTTGAAATGACTTAGCCTTCTCGTACAACATCACAAATGTGCTTCTAGAAGAATGGTCAAAAATTCCCAGAAACACACTCCTAAACCTTGTCTTTTCCAGAAACGTTGAAGCAGATATAGCTGCAAAGTGTGGGCAAACTCCATATTAAATCCTGCGGATTAAGATTGGCATGTCATTAAAGTTGATGTGCATGTAAAAGCAGATGTCCCAAATCTTTTGGCAGCATGTCAACAAAACCAATTTTATGCATGTACATTTTTAGCACAGAAGAAATATAAAATGTAGTAAAGTGCATCCTTATGTTTGGCTAGCAGTGTACATGAGGGCAAGATTTGACTACTGTTCTCCATACAGATAAATGCCATAAATCTATTACCTTGTCCTACAGGGACAGGGAATTTTTTTTTTTATTAAGGATTAAGAGGACAGGAAGGATCTGAGCATCGTCACAGATGAGATTGAAAACCAACCATCCATTCATTGCAATTCTCAGCCCAATCTACCAAGAGCAGATCAGGAGATAGTAAACAAGCACAAGGGAAAAAGGTGATAGCTAAATAGATTAATGCACATGGAAAAAGACCGGCTTTATCTGCTTGCACAATTCAACAGCCAATCGTAAACACATAAAGTGCATAAACACACACAGACTTGCTGGGTAGGAAATTCACTTTGCTGTCAATATGTTTGCTGAATTTCATGAGCTGAGATGACGAGGCTGAAGGATTAGGAGAGGAAGAGCGAGTGATTGAGTGAAAGAAAAAAAAAAAGCAGGAGATAAAGCTGAGCTGTCGGACGCTGCCTGGCCATCCATATTCAGAGTGGCAGCGCAGTGGCAACACAAACAAACAGGCCAGCTAAATCAATGCAGTAACAACTTCAAGCATTCAGGACAGAACTGCTTTAATACACAATCAAGAGACTGTGATCAATCATCTTTCAAACACAGACCACCTACGACACCAGTAAGCAGGTCTTCTGTCTAACAACCTGACACGTTGCTTATATATTTATCGAGCATGGCAAAAATAGAATAATAGCATCCTTTACAAAGTCAAACAAGCATTTTGCATCAATCTGTAATCATCTACAACACAATATATCAATAACACTGAAAAAAACAAACAAAAAAAAACAAGATATCTGTAGTAGATCTGTGTATAATGCATTTCCCTTCAGGTTCTTTGACTTTACTGCAACTCAGACTGAAATGGAGGCAACATTTTCACATTTTCTGAGCACAGTATGATAGCACCGTGGTTTAACTACAACAAAATCCCTTTAGGAAAGTCGATTCAATCCATCCACCATGGCCAGGTAGCAAAAATAAGGTGAAAGGAGAAATATCCTGAACTGTCTGTCAAGCTTATGTTACAGTAACAGGCAGTGACGTCCAAAAGGCTGAGACTGAAAATATGGGATTTAAAATGTGTAATTCTATTCAAAAATAAAATTGATTGTATTCACGACTAAACCACATTTTCTAGTCATTAATCAAATAAAATGTATAACGATGTAAATGATAAACTCAGATGCAGATGGTCAGATGTTGGCACAAGATGCAAGATGTTCAACAAGATGATCATACGTTATTAATTTTATTCCTCAAGTGTATAAAACTCATCATAGATAACATTCTTGATATTCCCATAAAAATAATCTTAAAATGGCTTGAATGTAATTCTGCACCCTTACCTTGTTTATTATGTAATATACAGGTTCAGTATAATCACATAACTGTGAACTACATCAACTTTTCCTTTCAGTTAATGAAGTAGTAAATGCAACACAATGGCAAATGAAACTTGAATCAGTGAATCATGGAGACTTGCTATCACATCATTTGAATCATTTGAGTCATAAGCTGATTACTGGCTCTGACCAGATCATTTAAATCAGTGAAATGTTTACTGGAGAATCATTCTCACGGGATGTTTAGAATCAATTAATCATTATCTGTGGACTTGTGGAGCTGCGCATCAATGGATTTGCTCTTCAGTGTTTGGACTTTCAGCAGTGAAAATGAACTCTAGCCAGATCATTCGCTCTAGCTGGATCATTTGAATCAATGAATCATTAACTGGAGACTCGCTCTAACCGGATCACTTGAATTAGTGAGTCATCAACTGGAGACTTGTTCGAACTGGATCATTTGAATCAATGAATCATTCACTGGAGACTCGCTCTAACTGGATCACTTGAATTAGTGAGTCATCAACTGGGAACTCACTCCAACTGAATTGCTTGAATCAATGAATCATCAACTGGAGACTCACCCTAACTGGATCTCTTAAATTAGGAAATCATTAACTGGAAACTCGCTGTAACTGGATAATCTTAAATCAATGAATCATTAACTGGTTACTCTCTCTGACAGATCATTTAAATTAGTGAGTCATTAAATAGTTACTCGCTCTGACCAGATCTTTTTAATCAGTAAAATGTTAACTGGATCATCTGAATCATTAAGTTGATGACTGAAGATTCACTCTGACTGGATCATTTAAATCAGTGAATCATTACCTGGGGACTCACCCTGACAAATCATAAGAAATAATTGTTTAATTTTTTTAAACAAATTGTTATTATTAAGTGGATAGTATTCTATATTCTATTCGGTTTTACTTTCATTTAACATTCTATTCCACTTAATTCCAACAACCAAAAACAAATCCATGTAACCCTTCCTATTAGAGCTTTCTCCATGTGCAGACCTTAAAACTACACTATCTAATCCCACAAAATCCCAACAAAGGTGATGCTAATGTATTATTTCTCTATTTACATACATATCAGACACACAGTAATTTGATTTATCGGCCTCACCCAGAGAAAGCGACAAACAGACACATCTAAATGGGCAGTCTGATATCGAAAGGCTTTCTGTGAGGCTTTGGGGCTTTGAGCTGATCAATACATGCACAGGTGTTGAATCAGTAGGGCATGTGTGCTAATAATACATATCAAAAACTTCTACTTTAACCTCCTGCTGGAACATGGAGAGCGAGTCTCCACTAGTTTATAGCACAGTGTTTGTTTAAATGGGATTCAACTGTTGCTTTTCTATACGCGAGCCCTTTTATTTACCTTCATATATATTTTAGGTGTAGCATAGAGAAGTGAGTGAGCATACGTGATATTTCTTTTAGCAACAAGAGTGGACTCTTCATCTCTGCTGTTCAGATTCTGTTATCTTCCCACATGCATCCAGTATGATTTAAAGGGGCTCTGCTAGATTCAATGTTAAACCCCCTGTGTTTGATGCTGGAGATCTAGAGATAGGGGCGTATCTGTGTGCTAACACATTACTGTAAGCTACCCGTCTATCCTTAGCTGTTTGAAATGTAAAAAAATAATCTCAGAGGAAAAGTGTATTCCTCAGACGTGACTCTGAAACATCAGGATACATAATAAAAATATCAGTCACGTTTCACTAAAGTATCAAGTTTGTCTTGGTGTCCACTCTGATTTTTTTTTATAATAAAATGTTTATTATTTTTCTTTAGTTTTTATATAGACACTATAATTATATATTAAATAAAAAAAATAACATTTTATTTTAAGGTGGCCAATTCTTGTTAACAAATCGTTAACTATGACTCCAAATTTGCAGCTTATTAATAGTTATTAAGGTAGTAGTTGGGTGTAGGTATTAGGTAGGATTGGGGATGTAGAATATGATTATACAGAATATGTACTTTGTAAGTATTAATAAACAGCCAATATCTTATTAGGCAGGTAATAGGTCACTAGTTAATAGTGAGAATTGGTGGTTAAACTAGTGTTGCCTTATAAATTACAATAATATTTCATTAGTTAATGTTAGTTCATGTAGTTATTAACATGCACAAATAATGAACAATACATATAATACAGTATTCATTCTTCTTTGTTAATGTTAATGAAAATAAAGCATTAGCAATAGCTAATGTTACAACCCAGGCTCATTCTGAAAACGTACCTCTATATACATTTCTGGAGTGCGGCAAATATATCCCAGGAGATATGTTTTTTTGAAATTTTTGTTTTCGCGAGGCTGCTGTGTATGCTTTTTGAGATCTCAAATTTCTGTCGAGAGTGCCATTTGTGCCTGTTGTTCTCGCGTAAATTTCAACTCAAATCATCTTTATTTCTATATCGCTTTTACAATGTAGATTGTGTCAAACCAGCCTAACATAGGAGATTATAGTAAATTGAAACAGTGTCAGTCCAGTTAAATCTACCGCTGTTGACTCACTGTCGACTGACTGAATGACTGACTGACTGACTGACTGACTGACTGACTGACCGATCGACTGACCCACCCTCCTTCTTGCCTAAACCCAACCAATGGTGTTTTAAAAAGCACTGACTGACCGGCCCACCCACTTCCCTAAACCTAACCGACAATTTTAAAAAGCAATCTAGAAAAAGAAAACCCCTCAGCTTATTTTTACCATGTTTTTTAGATTTTACGAAAAGGCGAAAAGGAACGGCATCATACCGCCCCATAGTGGTTATTTAAAATTTGAAATGGAGCTATACGTACTTCTGGCTACATAATTTGCGTTCTCCAGAAACATATATAGGGCTACGTTTTCAGAAAGAGCCTATGTTGCAGTGTTAACAAGCACAACTTTGGATTTTAATAATGCATTAGTAGATGTTAAACTATGATTAATAAATGCTGTACAAGTATTGTTTTCTTTAGTTCATGTCAGTAGATACGTTAACTAACATCAACTAATGGATCATTATTGAAAAATTGTTACCAGAAGAAAGAAAGAAAGAAAGAAAGAATGGAGAAAGGTAGGAAGGAAGGAA
>CAIGQW010052715.1:330906-344194 GCA_903798125.1 Danio choprae
GAAAGAAAGAAAGAAAGAAAGAATGGAGAAAGGTAGGAAGGAAGGAAAGAAAGAAAGAAAGAAAGAAAGAAAGAAAGAAAGAAAGAAAGAAAGGCAATTAAACTCATAGGTACAAAAATGTACTTACAATGGATATTAACCATGGCAGCTTTTTTAAAAGCCCAAATGTAAAGCCTTTTTTTCCTTCGTTTTTTGTTAAAGCCCTTTCATGAATTATTTAGGCAAAACCCATTATTGTTTGAGCTGTAAAGTTTGTTTAAAATCATCTGTTTTTATGTGCGACAGCTTTTCAAGGTGGATAAGCTTCTGCTTATGTGCTACAATACCATTGCAATTCCTGCGGGTGGAGTTTGCTTCAGATAGTGTCAATACAATTTTGAGGTTTAGTGCTTTTTGACTTTTCATGAATAGTTTTTTTCAGTCCAATATAAAACTGCACTTTTAAGTGTTTTTTGTTTGTTTATTTGTTCATATTTTTAAAGTGAGATTACAGTGACCATTTTTAAGACCAGTTACAGTGGTTGAGCTCAAGCACATGTTAGATACTAGAAAGCATTTCATTGGTCAGATTTGATGAGAAACAAGTATGATATGACATCAAAAAAATAGTTGATCTATTTGCAACATAGGCTTATTCTGAAAACGTAGCCCTATATACATTTATGGAGATTGCAAATTGTGTAGCCAGAAGTACGCATGACTGCATTTCGTCTTTAAAATGGCATGACGCCGTTCCTTTTCACGCTTACCAGCTGACCGTTTACCTCCGTATGGACAACTTTCCCTCTGTTACCAGTTTGTCCAGTAGCCCACCATGTACGTCGGCAGACTTGAGGCGCAGAGAGGAGTTGACCACGACGATGGGGTTCGAGTCCTATGAAAAACGGTTCCAGAAAGCGGGTAAGACAAAAACAGAAGCCAAAAAATAAAATAACTAATAAGTAAATAACAGGGTGAGAATGTGGTAAAATCTGAAAACGTGGTAAAAATCAGGCGAGGGCTTTTCTTTTTCTGGATTGCTTTTCAAAACTGTCGATAGGGTTTAGGGAAGTGGGTGGGCGGGTCAACCGGTACTTTTGAAAACACTGGGTCAGTCGGTTGGTCAGTCATTCAGTCAGTCAGTCAACAGCGGGTCTTAATGTAATCAATCAACTGGTTTAGTATGACAACTATTATATAAATAAACATTACCTAATGGGTAATTAAGCCACCTGTTTAAAATACGTGCGGTAAACAAAGCAATCACCATAACTAGACACGTCTTGAAGCTACAAATTAAAATAAAAAGACTTGTCATTTATTACACTTATAAAAGCATTAAATGTTATCATGACTGTCATTTATTTCCATTCCTGATTTTTTTTTTGCCAGTCAACAAATACCGGAACAGAACATCCATTATAAGTTACAACAGAGGTGAGAACAAAAAGGCAATAAAGAGCAAGAGAGAGAGCGAGAGAGACGGAGAGGGAGAATTTGTCAAATGTGTCTCATCTGAAACATCAGCGAGCAAAGGCTAATGGACGTCACACTCCATTAAATTTGAGTGGAAACCACTGGTGGACACATGCAAGGAGATTCATTAAACCCTCGGAGGGGATCAATATGTCAGATCCTTCAAACGGCCACCTTCTGTGTCAGGCTAACGGTCCAGGTTAATTTTATCTCCTTACAGCTCAATGGGGGTCAACCTGCATAGCAAAAAGACTTCAGACGAGTTACTAGGACACAACTGAGATGCAGAACTGTCTGAAAATTGCACTCTGAAAATCACCAAATGCAGCTTTTAACTCACAGCGACTTTTTAAAGTTCATTAAAAACTGCAAGATAACGCATGATTTAAAAGAAAGAAGGACAGTTACGCATAAAAAAATTATGAAGAAATCTCTTTTGGTGGAGCTCATCAAGGCTGCTTTTTATTAAAAATAGGGTAAAAACAGTAATATTGTCAGGATTGTGATTGATTTTTATTTCATTTTTTTGATGAACAGAGAGAACTGTTTGGAAGAACTGCTTTCTTTTAAAATATATTTTTGTAACAATGGAAATGCTGTTCCCTATTATGGGAACTCCAACGTGTGTCTGGAACCAGACATATGGGAGTTTGCCAGACGACCAATCACTCTGAACAGTAAGAAAACGGGCCAATAAATGCCAAATGAATTGGCAGAGCTCAGCTCCACAGCTGACAGCGATTAGCCATTAGTAGGCTATAAAAGCCGGCAGCTGAGCAGTGAGCATTAGAATTTTGCTTCAGAGCCTCTCACGAGACTGAAGACACTCTATCTTCCAACCTGATTTCAAGACTGAAAGACGTTTACTCACCAGTGTGGGAGATGACGTGACAGCGGCGGTCGATTTGGGCTTTCCTGTCCCCTGGGCGTTTCACTGGTGTGCACAAAAAGAGCAGTTTCCGTTAAAAGAGCAGATTTTCCTAAGAGAGCAACACAGTCAATCAACATGTCTTTTTCAAGATGCTGTTCTGATTGTGCGTTTCTGGATTCGGTGGTTCCTATCTCTGGATGATGGGCACGGGTATCGAATCACATATCGATTCGATACCAGCATATCGATGCCGTGCTCGCGGACAGCTCGTGCTTTAACTGTGAGAGCATGGCTATTGCACAGCTGAGATCGCGGGTTCCTAGCCACCCCTGTTGCGGCCTGTGAAAGCGGTTAGCACACGGGCAGATCTAAGGATCACAGTGGGGGTTTATCTGTCGCCTCCGGGCCCACGGACCCCCCACTCCTCCACAGCGTGCTCCATCCAAGCTTCGAGTGGTTCTCCGGAGTCATGTGGCTAATAGCTGCGCGCCGTTTATATCCCGGACAAGCTCTACTGTGCCAGCTTACATGCTATCTGACAGTTACATTCTGGGAGAACGGAGACTCCAACCCGGCACGGTTCTTCTTTTTTTTTTTTTTCAGTGAGACTTTTCCAGTCTCTGTGCAAGGTTGGGGAGACGAGGAGCGGGTCTCACTCGTTGCTCCTCCTTGGCCCAACCGGACCGGAGTTTCCGGACTCACACTCCTCGTGATGGCCCTCCCTGACGAATTCCCCGGAAGAAGCACTTCCTTTTTCTGGGACGGGCACCTTCTGGCACCCGTGCAGGGTTCTGGAATCTTTATGATAGTTTCTAGACATAGCGCGGAAGACTTAGGTGACCTATCAGTCGATGGTTAATACCATCACTCAGGCTAGAGCACCCTGTTAGGCAAGCCTATGTCCTGTAGTGGAGTCTATTCATTGTGTAAAGCTCTTCTCTCTGAGAAGAACTCCGGACATGCCAGATTAGTGTTGTGTTTTCTTCCTTCAGGATGGCTGGAGCACAGACTGTCACGCTTCACACTGAAGGTTTGGCGTGCTGCTATCCCCGCTCTCTGTGGAGCGGCGGATGGCAGTGCACTGGGAAAGCATAACTTCATCAGCCAGTTCCTCAGAGGTGCGTGGCGCGAAATGATTAATTCCATCCCCGCCCCCCTTTCGTGCCCTCTTGGGATCTCTCTAGCCCCAGCAGTTATGGTTAGGTCCGTTAAGCCACTCGATTCAGTATCTATAAGTTTTCTTTCCATTAAGGCCGCTTCGCTGGTTGCGGTCAGCGATACGTGCCAGGAATTCGGACCGGCCTACTCTCACGTTTACCTGAGACTCCGGTTCAGCTATGTGCCAAGGTTCCTACCACCCCTTTATATCAGGTAATGAACCTGCAAGCAATGTCTGCGGAGGAGGCAGACCCAGCCCTTTTTTCGATATGTCCGCGCACTGCGCTTAAAGTAACACATAGAGCATATGTTTCCAAGCAGCTCTTTTCTGTTGTGATCGGCAGAAGGAAAGTGCCGTATCAAAGCAGAGGTTGGTGCACTTTATAATTTATGCATCACCCTCGCTCCTGTGCCAGGGCGAGCCATGTCCCCCGGAAGAGAGAGCACATTTAAAAGAGCGGTGCCTTCTTTTCGGCGTGAATACGCTGTGCCTCTTAACAGATTTGTAAAGCTGCGGACTGGGTGACACCTAACACATTAGCGAGATTTTATATTCTTCGAGTGGAGCTGGTTTCCTCCCAATTAGGAAATTGGTGTCTGCGCCATGCTCCCTAACCCAGAGATGCGTGCGCCTTTTTTATTCTGCTAGTAAGTTTCCCGCTTGACGAACCCTAGAAAATTCCTCATAGGCCTCCAACACCCGACTCAGCGGAGAAGAAGTCGAGTGCTTGGCTCAGTGTGATTTCATATTGGTCTGCCCACATGCTGAGGTTCTGTGCCAGCTATGCGTGGTCCCCCATGGCGATCCCATATGCTTATTTCAGCCACTGAGTGTTCCCCCTGACCAGGCGGACCCGTGTCTTCCCTACCCGCTAACCAGCTTATCATATGTACATTCCCCCTCATTAGGGCTAGTCCATATGCTCTATTGCCATCAAGTCTCCCCATTTGGGTAGCAGGTGGTCTCCGCAGCGTCCTTCGGGGATTGGCACGCTTCCCAACGTACTGTTGTATTTGTAAAAATCCCTAGACTATATTAGCTGGGTAAAAACACATTTCAACCCCCGATCTAAATTCTATTAATTATTCCCATGTATGGTAATTTTTTTGGGGCCTAGGGGACGTTGGAAGGTTGTGGTTTTGGTGATGTTGGTGCGGTCACGCTACGCTTGACAAACTGCACATCAGGAGCATGACAGGCTTAGCTGCTTCCAGTTACAGTGGCTGGTTCCAGACACACGTTGGAGTTCCCATGATGGGGAACGTCCTGGTTACGTATGTAACCCACGTTCTCGAATAGGGAACGAAGACGTGTGTCTTTACTGCCACAGCAGCTGAGTCTCCAGCTGTTAGTGATCGGCTCTTCAGCAGGCAAAAATTCTAATGCTCACTGATCAGCTGCCAGCTTTTATAGCCCACTAATGGCTTATTGCTGTCAGCTGTGGAGCTAAGCTCTACCAATTCATTTGGCATTCATTGGCCCGTTTTCTTACTGTTCAGAGTGATTGGTCGTCTGGCAAACTCCCATATGTTTGATTCCAGACACACATCTCCGTTCCCTATTCGGGGAATGTGGGTTACGTACGTAACCAGGACCTTAGTTATTTTTGGCCAATTTAATACATTCTTGCTGAATAAAAGTATCTATTCCATTCAAAATAAAAATAATTGCAAAATAATTATAATAATAGTAATGCCGTTTAAAGAATACATAATATGTGATTATGCTCATAAAGCTGCATTTTTCTAAAAATTCAAATGCAGTAAAAACATTAATTTTTTTAATGAAAAGAGTATTCAGAAGTTTAAAATTGTTTAAAACAATTACTTTGTCAATTTAATGCATTCTTGCTGAATACAACAATTAACTTCTTTCAAAATAAATTAATAATGTAAATAATTGTAATAACTCCGTTTTTAAATAAACATTTTTTATAGTGGGCAATGACTTTTTAAAAATATTTTTTATTATAGTTTTTGCAGACATAGAAAAACAAAGAACAGATCGACAAACCCATCATGTAACAATAATCTGTGCAAAATGTAAAATAAAGCATAAAACAAGGGAAAATGTCGACATACAAAACATATAGGACCTACAAAAAGACACCGCAATGGATGTAAAAAAAAAAACTAAAACAAACAAAAAAAAAAAAACTTATGAAATCTTCAGAAATTAAACAACATTATTAGTCTTTATATTGTGTTACAAAAAAAGACTGGATCCCATATTTTATCAAATTTTGCAAAGGTGGCATATCTAATTCTTTCCAAATGTAAAGTGGAGGTAAGTCCAAGAAGCCAGTCAGAGAAAAGAGGCCTAACATTTTTCTTCCAAAAACAAAGGATAACTTTTTTTTAGCTATGATCATGCCATATCGAACAAGTAACCGTGCATTTCGGTTGAGAGTCTCCAGAAAATCTGACAAACCAAAAATTGCTATCATTGGGCATTGACTTTTTAAAAGTTACGCTCACCAAGGCTGCATTTGTTGGATATAAATGGATTCTTGCTTAATAAAAGTACCAACTCATTTTAAATACATCTTTAAAAATGCTTATGAACTTACTAACCTAAAACGGTAAATGAAAAATGTATTTGTTAAATGAAAACAATTAAAACTTTTATTTATCATTTGCACATCTCTAATGGAAAGTTTTCAATCAGAAGTTTAAAATACTAATACAAAGATTTTTAATACAATAAATGAGAGACATTTCATTACAAACATCACATTAAGTCAACACTTTTATGCCAACTGCAGTTTCACAGTCAGAGCGAGTGACTCATATACGCTGTGAGCGACACAAACACACGCACAAATGAATAAATAAATAAAATAAGACAGTCATTGTGACATGTACAGATATTTTTGAAACAGAATAATGCAAATACAGTTTTAAAGCCAGCAAGACTAATGTACAGCAAGTAAAGTTTTTTTTAGCTCACCAGGTGTGTCCAAAACCTCATTATGGCCTCTGATCTGCTGTCAAACAGCTGTGAATGATGGGTCACTGGAGGCAATTGTATTTACAGCAAATGAGATTCAAAGCCCTACCCTTAGACTGCGAACACTATTTATTTTTTTTACATTTCTCCTAAAGAGAACGCCAAGCACAATGCCATTACGAAAATCACATTTGCTGCAAATCAATTCATATTCAGCGGTGGGCAGGAGCCATTCAGAACAAGGCACATTTAAATAAGCCAGACCTATTTTCCTTGGCATTCCTCGCCACGCTTCCCGCTTCTGTCACTTGACATATTCCCTCTAATTCCTATTCCTCTTTTATGAGAGAGAAAGGGAGCGAGGTTGTTGAGCAAAGCTTGGGCAATTCACATATTTCAAGGCTTCTGTACGAAAATCCTTACTGAAGTTAACAGCATTTGATCCGTCAGTTTCTGTAGGCATTTTCAACGCTCGTATATGGGCTTTCAAACAACATATTTCCAATCAAATATTTAGTCAGAATGGAATGATGAAATCCCACATCAAAGCGGCTAGCAGTCACTTTTCATGTGTGCTCACGTTCGGCTTTTTTTTTCCCAACGGGAAGCAGAGAATGGTAAACAAGAGCCGGCATAGGCTTTAAAATAAACAAACCCTGACTCTAGGAACAATTTTCTATTACAGCAGTTAAATTTAAGTGCCATGGTGAGCCCCAATCTTTTTGAGCACTTGAAGTTGCATCCCTTTTGGCCAGCAGTCTGAAATGGCAGGTAGCCAAAATCCACAAATAGGGGAAAGGATACGCCTGAATCAGAGGACCGACTGCATTATTTATTACATGTTTCACATAGAGCACGGTGGGCATAAAAAGTAATACGGAAACACAGGGCCTCCTGACAAGACTCTCCAATATGCTCTTAATAAAGCTCCAGAGAATTGAAGCAGGAAAACTAAATCTTCAAAGACGAGAGGAGACTCTTTTGTGCGAGCGCTATTATTGCTGGATAAAGTTGCAGTCAAAAGTTTGTACAAAATAGGCTGAAATTTACTTGTAATCATATAGGTTTCTCAGCAATAAAGGCACAACACACACACACACACACATACACACACACACACACACACACACACACACACACACACACACACACACACACACACACACACACACACACACACACACACACACACACACACACACACACACACACACACACACACACACACACACATATATATATATATATCATACAACCCCACCCCTAAACCCAACTGTCATTGGGGGAAAAGCAAATCGTACTAAATTGTATGAATGAGATCGTATGAACTCATACGAATTAGCCACTAAATCAAAAAGTTACGAATTGTCATGAGATTGTGTTGTTATTTCACATCCATCTCCTGCCGTTTTGTTATTTCTCCCAGGAAACACTCATAATTTGTATGGCCCAATCTACTTACAAAAAATAAAAATAAAAATAAATCATTTTTGTCCATGTTTGTCAAGTTGCCAGGTCTTGTATGAAGCTCATCACCTCCCACAAGTCAAGTCAAGTCAAGTCAAGTTGAGCTTTATTGTTATTCCGCTACATGTGCGGACATACAGAGGAACGAAATGTCGTGTCTCGCAGGACAACGGTGTTACATAAATTAATCATATATTCAAACACAACACTGGACATAAGAAAAATATTTTTAAAAATATAATAATATAAAAAAAATACTATATAGTATAATAAAACACAAACAATTGATGAAATATTTAAATCTTAAAGCATTTTTAACCTCAATCTGGCAACATACATTATGCACTGTTGATTTCTGCACAGGTAGTAGATTTTGTTTTCAACACATTTCTAAACATAATAGTTTGTTCTGTAGACAACCAATATATATATATATATATATATATATATATATATATATATATATATATATATATATATAAAAATATATTTATTGCTTAAGCTGGCTAGAAACATTAACATTAAAATGTTTTTATTTTTTTTATTAAAAACTTTTATTGTAGCCGAAATACAACAAATAAGACCTTCTCCAAAAGAAAAAAAATATTACAGAAAATATTGTGGAAAAAAACCCTTGCTCTGTTCAACGTAATTTGGGAAATATTTGAAAAAAAAAAAAGAAAAAAATTCACAGAAGGGCTAATAATTTTAACTGGATTTATTAATATATGTACAAACAGTTATATTTTGCTGACTTATGTACATAACATTATCTCAAATGTTTTGAAGAATGTTCAAATCCAGAGAATGAAGCTATTTTAGTTATTGACACGGCCTTGTGTCATCATGCTAATGATGTCTCACACCCTCGATTTGTTTATTACCTCGATGTTTTATTAGACCGCACAGAGCAGCATTATAACAGAACTTTAAAATGTGTTTAGTATGACAAAAGAAAAGCTATGCTGCTTTTGTGTCGTGACACACTTGTCTCTCATCATCAATTGCTTCAGCGGTCTCATTTCAGCCCGACAGTCGGACTGTTTCATTCTACCCTGATAATAAGTTTTAGAATTCTTTAGCTCATCCATGAACATGATCTCTGCAGGAGTCTGGTAGTATGTAATGAAGATGACTACTCCCACGATTCTACACTCAGTCATGACTTCATCAAACTACACCTTTGTTTGTTGAGAATATGCACTCTCTGGTGTCAAAATGTACATAGTGTGCCTTTAATGTGTTCTGCAATTAAATAAAAATGAATGTAATGCAATTAAGGACACAACTGCATCATTATCATATATTATGTCATGCAATATGATATACACAATGACACAATCACCTGTAACCCAGCCAGGTAAGTGGAAATTTCTATTGTAACACCTTCAAATGATCAAGAATCTCAGTTTAGGATCAGATCATTTTAAGCTCCAAAACTCTGCGAATGATTTCTGTCTAGTGATTGAGTAAGTGAAAGCATTCAAACAATCAGTTCAAATCAAAACAGAGTTAATGTTAAAAAACAAGCTGATTTCATCAGAGATGGCAGAGAGAAGAGTGACTTGAGGCCAGTTTTCTTTGAATTATTCCTTCTGATGATGTGACTGTCTATAAAATGCAAGCTCTGTTATGTGAATGTCGGTTGAAAGCACAAGCACTTTATGATTTGAGAAATACAGACTGAACAGAATGTCAAAACATTTTTACAGACAACTGCAGTGACGTACAGGATGATTGCCAAAAACATGCCAGAAGATGCCCTATGACCATATTCCTTCCTATGGTTGACTAGATTTTAACTCAAAGATTCAAACTGTGAAATAAGGCTCAATTTACACTCATGAATTGACCACAAATTTGCCTGACCCCTATTAAAAGCATAGTTCATCTAAAAATAAAAAATTCTATCATCATTTACTCATCCTCCACTTGTTCTAAACCTGTTTGGAACACAAAGGAAGATATATTGAAGAATGTTTGGAAAAAAAACATCCACTGAGTTCCATAGTATTTTTGGTTCCGATTATGCATTTACAGTGCATCCGGAAAGTATTCATAGCGCTTCACTTTTCCCACATTTTTTTATGTTACAGCCTTATTCCAAAATGGATTAAATTCATTTATTTCCTCAAAATTCTACACACAATACCCCATAATGATAATGTGAAAAAAGATTTTTTGAAATTGTTGCAAATTTATTAAAAATAAAAAACACATGTACATACATATTCACAGGCTTTGCCGTGAAGCTCTAAATTGAGCTCAGGTACTGTCACGGTTTGGGGTTGGGAAGGATGAGGCGAGGACCCAAATGCAGATAAAAGGGTTTTTAATAATAATCAAAATAAAACAAAAAGGGGAAAACATTAACAAAAGACAAAAACAAACTTGACTTGACTGGGCTGGGCTGGCAGGACTGGCTGGACAGGGCATGACACGACACAGGAATAGACGATGATAAGACGACGAAGATCAGACGACGAACTGGCACAGGACAGCAAACATGAGGAGAATATAAGCACAAATAATTAACATACAAACAGGTGAACATAATAAACTAATAATGGGTTAACAAGGAGGGTGGGACTAGACAATAGACGGGAGAGCACATGACAAACAAAACACAAGACATGTGCTCACACAAACAAGACTCGAACACGCAGCCAATGAGATAACTCATTAACCGCGCATTCACATGACACGCACGCAGCGCATGTAAACATGCACCACGTGCTAAACACAACACCAACAGAAGACTGAACGCAGGACACGAGTACACGATAAATGAAAACACTTACCGTGCACTCACACATGCAACGTGCATGTTTCATCCCAGCGCCAACCAAAACCGAAACCCAACTAGACGCTGGGAATGAAACACCACGCTGCCGACAGAACAAACACAAACACCAGGACAAGTGCGCGCATCCAGACCGCGCGCTTCCGCATTACGCGGGAGCGCGCGCGTCTTGCGCGCTATCAAAAATGCCGCTCAAACAATGACACAAGACAGAAAACGAGTGCTCGACCCGAGAAAACTCGAGCCGAGCACAACATACAGCACAAGACATGACTAGTGTCTGGACTCTGCCACCTAAACATGAATTTACAAGACAGGAGTGGCAGAACCCTGACAGGTACATTCTGTTTCCACTGATCATTCTTGAGATGCTTCAGCAGCTTAATTGGAGTTCACCTGTGGTAAATTCAGTTGATTGGACATGATTTGAAAAGGCATACACCTGTCTATATAAGGTCCCAGGGTTGACAGTGCATGTCAAACCACAACCCAAGCATTAAGACAAAGGAATTGTCTGTAGACCTCCGAGACAGTATTGTCTCAAGGCACAAGACTGGGGAAGGTAACAGAAAAATTTCTGCTGCTCTGAAAGTTCCAATGAGCACAATGGCCTCCATCATTTGTAAGTGGAAGATGTTTGGAACCACCAGGACTCTTCCTAGTGCTGGCCAGCCATCTAAGCTGAGTGATCGGGGGAGAAGGGCCTTAGTCAGGGAGGTGATCAATAACCCGATGATCACTCTATCTGAGCTCCAGCGTTCTTTTGTGAAGAGAGGAGAACCTTACAGAAAGACAACCATCTGTGCAGCAATCCACCAATCAGGCTTGTATGGTAGAGTGGCCAGATGGAAACCACTGCTTAGTAAAGGGCACATAGCAGCCCGCCTGGAATTTGCCAAAAGCCACCTGATGGACTCTCAGACCATAAGAAACAAAATTATCTGGTCTCTTTGGAGTGAATGCCAGACACTACGTTTGGAGAAAACCAGGTACCGCTCATCACCAGGCTAATACCATAACTACAGTGAAGCATGGTGGTGGCAACATCATGCTGTGGGGATGTTTTTCAGCAGCAGGAACTGGAAGACTAGTCAGGATAGAGAGAAAGATGAATGCAGCAATTTACAGAGACATCCTAAATGAAAACCTGCTTCAGAGTGTTCTTGACCTCAGACTGGAGCGACGGTTCATCTTCCAGCAGGACAATGACCCAAAGCACACTGCCAAAATATCAATGGAGTGGCTTCACAACAACTCTGTGAATGTCTGAAATCTGAGATCTGAAAATGTCTGTACACCATCCCTTCCCATCCAACCTGATAGAACCTTGAGAGGTACTGCATAGAGGAATGGCAAAAATTCCCAAAGACAGGTGTGCCAAGCTTGTGGCATCATATTGGCATCATAAAAAACTTTAGGCTGCCAAAAGTGCATCAACAAAGTATTGAGCAAAGCCTGTGAATACATGTGATTTTTCAGGTTTTTTATTTTTAATAAATTTGCAACAATTTCCCAAAATCTTTTTTCACATTGCCATTATGGGGTATTGTGTGTAGAATTTTGAGGAAATAAATGAATTTAATCCATTTTGGAATAAGGCTGTAACATTAAAAAAATGTGGAAAAAGTGAAGCGCTATAAATACTTTCCGGATGCACTGTAAATGGCTATTTTCCCCCTAACATTCTTCAAAATATCTTGTTTTTTGTTTAACAGAAGAAACTCATAAATGTTAAGAACCACTTGATTGTAAGAAAATGTTACGGAAGTGTCCATATTCCTTATCCTTTGTGAAAAGTCTTTCATAATTGACTCAAAACCTTTATGACTTTCTTTATTCTGTTGAACACTAAAGAAGACTTTTGAAGAAAGATGAAAACATGTAACCATTGAGTTCCATGGTAGAGAAACATTGACTATGAAAGTAAATGGTAACAGGTTTCCAGCTTTCTTCAACATATATTTTTTCTTTGAGTAAATAGTGACAGAATTTTTAGTTTCAAACTCTTTGAGATTTGCTTTAGTAGTTTTTTCTGCTTAAGGTCAGAGAGTGGAAGTTCACCCCACACTGTCAATATAAGAAAAATAAATGCAATTATTGATGGAAATAAACTTTAACTTTGCATAAGGTTGTCAAAACAATGCCATGATAAATGCAGACTGTAATCAAAGCTGAAGATGGCAACTATCTGACCCCGAGGTGAAGTCGACTCCAGCACCTCTCAAAGACATTAATGAGGTTAAAGTCAACTGGAGGACAAGATACACATTATTCAACCTGGTAACTTTAGATTCATGGTAAATAGGAATGATAAAGAATGTCTCCAAACTTTTTGACTGATACTTTACAAAAACATTTTTGCTTGGGGTTCTATATGTGGTGACACACCAATGCAGCTCTAGAGCAGCTGTCACGGTCACACACATCATTGTGATGGAGATTAACTCTCCCTCTCTCTCACACTCTCACACACACACACACACACACACACACACAGACACACGCACACACGCACGCACGCACGCACACACACATGCGACACGCACACACACACACACACACACACACACACACACACACACAC
>CAIGQW010052715.1:363953-383601 GCA_903798125.1 Danio choprae
AGCAATAGTGATAATACTTCAAGAACAGTTACTCATACTTGTATGGTGCAACGTTACTGCTGGATCCAATATAATTGGATATTTTTAGCAAAACAATGATAATAATGATAACCATGATCATTTTTGCTATTATAATCGTGATATGAATATTTCATACCATTACACCTCTAAAAGGAATTTAGGAATTTTTTTAGTTCACAATCCCTTCAAAAGGATACAATGACAATTTTATTAAACTTTTGGAGAAAGGGAGTAGAGACACTAAACAGGTGTCAAGTGCACACTACAAGATAGAATACACTTTGAAAGTCTAAGCATTAAGCTGTGTGTGTGTGTGTGTGTGTGTGTGTGTGTGTGCGCTAACATGTAAAAAAGGTGCACTTTAAGCTAATAAGCAACCACCTACAATATTCTAACATCCTTTATGCTCTGAAGAAAAATCTTGTTTCACATAAAATACAAGCACTCAGTCGGTTTACTCAGTAGCATGAATGCTGTGATGTAGGTGTGACCTTTAATTCTTACTCAGTTATTAAACTCTTTTGTGCCTATTCTAAACACCACAATAGGAGTTTCAAATTCAAAGACATTATGTAAAGAAAAAGAAAAACTGAGTGAGTGATCTAAAGGGAGCTGAGGGTAAATCTTACATCATAGGGAATGGCACACCTGACAGACCATAAGAGCTTTTATCATTTAATCACAAGCCAGCACATTACTGAGTTATGGCTTTAAGCTTAACACACATTTCAAGGGACACAACCCTGAAATGTATCGCAAAGACATATGAAATATTAGTTGCTGGCCTCAGGTAATGAAGGACAGGAGCGGCAGAGCAGATCTGTTGACTAAAAAACACCAAGTAACAGAGACTGACGCGTGGAGACGTGATGTATAGAGGAAGACGGTGGTTTGAAGGCGGAAAAAGATTAATGGAGATGGTGTGGGGGAAGAGGACAGAGGATCACTGGTGTCAAGAACGTGACAGTCTTTCCTTCGCTGATAATCAAGTGCACGGTCGAGCCACAAATGAAACATCTGTCAAGAAAAATCCAGGTTCTAATTCTAATTCTAATGAATAACTTCCCTTTTTACGCAGGCGTCCAGTGATTACCGGCTTCAGACTTGACGTTTTGAAAAGACTGCTGAGCATACACTTTAGAGGGAAAAAGTTAACTTGGCGTACTTAATTCTGTTAACATCAGCTTTAATGGAACTGCTCCCTGCATGTATATCGCTTACAAAGAGAGAAACAATTGTAATTTTGCACAATTTAAATGTTGGGAAATGAATTGTCTTGGAATGAATTAAACTTGGCAGTTCATGAATGCATGTGACAAGAGGGGTCCTTTGGGCCTGAGCACGGAGCCCAGTGAATTTAAGCAACCGCACTGCTTCGCTATAATGCCACCTTCTGTCAACGTGACAAGTCAGAGTTAAGTAAAAGGAATACTTAAAAGCATATTAGATTCTGGTCATACTGATGATGGATGGATGGGTTAAATAAGGTTCTGTTTTCAAAGGGCCACAACAATGTCTTCACTGCCTAATAGGATCATTAAAATTCTACAAGAGCCTTTTAGCCTGCTGTCCTGAGAAAAGAAACCAATCAACATTCATAATACATGCAAGATGAAGATGGATTCATGTTGAATGCAAAGTTAACAATTCAGACTTTGAAAATTAGAACTTTAAAGTAGCTCATACGCAACAATTTTAAAAGTACAGCATAAACTTTTTTTTGTAGTTTTTGTTTTGGAAATTGATAAAAAGATTGGGGTACATTTTGCAGAAAAATACTATTTCAGCATTTGTACTCATTTAATCCTAGCAATTTGAGAATGTGCATTTTACTCAGGCCTTTCTAATTCATGCCTTTTTGGATATTATGTTGGTCAAATGAGGTTTTATTCTTGGTCACATTTGTAAGTGTTAACAAATAAATAGTATGTAAGCTGATCTGGTCATATGACATTGAATCGTTTTGAACAAAACAAGCCATCTTTCATTAGAAAACTTCTTGACCGAAGTCGTCAACAACACTTTTAGAGCTTCCAGCAGTAAGAAAAAAAAAAAGACAATTGTGACCAGTGGAATCGAATGGGTAATTGTTTGTGTTGCTTGCCATTTAATTGTAACATCTAGAAAAATATCTAGCAATTTATGTAAAAATCTAAATGAAAATAGTTTTTACACTATTTTCTTTGCAGTGTATATAGTGATACCCTAAATATGTAAAATCAGAAAATATAGTGATTGACTTTCAATCAACCAACAAATTGGCCATCCATTGCTGGGAAATTGATGCTTTTTTGATAAAAAATTACATAAGTTAAATTGTAGAAAGTAACATTGGAGATTATAGAGTTGTAATCTACTGTATGTTTCTATTTGTCGATAACTTTTGACCTAACTTATCACATCTCTTTGATTATTTTGTACTATATTGAAAATACATTCTATTCTTTAATGTACTAAACAATTCTTTATATCAGGGTTTTTTCCCAAACAGCACTGTAAGTTTGTGCAAGGGAGTTGATAATTGTGAGCTGATAATTAATTAAATCATAACAATGTAAAATTAAAATAAATAATCTGAATCAAAATAAAACACCTGAACACAGAAAAAGGTTAAATATTTGTTTTCCTGAATACCATTTTACCGCCAGAGAACTAGGAAACATGCAAATGTGTTTTTAAATTGGCACATTAACATAAAGCTTCAAGGGTAAAATAAATATTTTACTCTTGAAATAGAGTTTTGGCCTGAGAAACATGTTTGGGAATTTCTGTATTACACGCACATACATTAATTAACATGAAAATGATATTACATGGCCAAAGTTGTCAAGGTTTGAAACATTATCTGTCAAGATTCTTTAGCATCCACATTTAGTAAATTTCACTATATGATTAAGCCACAGTGTTTCATAATTATAAATGATTTTAACATGATATGTAATCGATTAGGGGCATCACGGTGGCGCAGTGGCAAGCATGATCGCCTCACAGCAAGAAGGTCGCTGGTTCGAGCCTCGGCTGGGTCAGTTGGCATTTCTGTGTAGAGTTTGCATGTTTTCCCCGTGTTCGCGTGGGTGCTCCTGTTTCCCCCACGGGCCAAAGACATGCAGTACAGGTGAATTGGGTAAGCTAAATTGTCCTTAGTGTATGTGTGTGAATGAGTGTGTATGGATGTTTCCCGTAAAACATATGCTTGATAAGTTGGTTCATTCCGCTGTGACGACCCCAGATTAATAAAGGGACTAAGCCGAAAAGAAAATGAATGAATGTAATAAATTAAAGAGTTATTGCAGTCTGATCATGAGTATTTTAACATACTAGTTACTTAATTTAATGAAATATGATACACAGCACGCAATCCATCCATCCATTCATCCATCCATCCATATCAATCAATCAATCAATCAAATCAATCAATCCATCTATCTCAATCAATCAATGAATCTATCCATTTCAACCAATCAATCAACAAATCTATCCATCCATCTCAACCAACCAATCAATCAATTAACCAATCCACCCATCCATCCATCTCAATCAATCAATCAATCAATCAACCAACCAACCAACCAACCAACCAATCAATCAATTAATCCATCCATCCATCCATCCATTCATCCATCCATCCATCCATCCATCTCAATCAATCAAATCAATCAATCAATCCATCCATCCATCCAATCAACCAATCAAACGCATTAAAGAGCAACAGGATTAGACTGTATTATTGCTCATTCACAGGAGTGCACTGACAGCCTATTAAACACACATGGAGTATAGTTTTGCCAGAAGCAAACTCCTTGGGCTGTATCTCTGAAATATAAAGCTGTTTTTTTTTTTCTCTCGCAAGCTCATTATAATTAAAATTCAAAAGACAGCACCGCAAGCGCATCAGCGTTTCAAAGGCCTGATTATCACAACTGTACTAATCTAGAGTACTTACAATTCAACACAGTGTTAACATGTCTATCTCACGCCCTAAATATTGTATAATTGTTATACATACTTTGCACAGAGGGAAAGGCAAATGAAAAAGTACTTTGTTATAGCGTTCAGATCTGCTGAGGAACGAGCAAGAGCGGTGCCCCATTATAATGAGAACAATGGATCCCTGCGCGCTTTGTAGTGCTGGTTATTTTGATTTGTACCAGTGACTCGAATCTTTTAATTCTCTTCACCAAAACAGAATGTGGTTATATTAGTACACCAGTACCACTGGCAGCCACTGAGTATTTTATCTTTTTATTTTTTGCACAATGATTCACTGAATTATCAGATCAACAATTGCTTAACTGATTCGGTAAGTACTGAGCCTGCGTTCCATTCTTAAAGCTTCATCCCTACCCTAATAAAAGGTTCACCCTCAAGAATGAGAGATTCAGATGGATAAAGGAAACAACAACAATAACAAAAACCTTTGCAATGCCTTTTTGAATTCTCTTGCTCAATCGGTTTCACAAAATAGACATTCTTAAAGAATCATGGGAATGCTTTTGTCCATCACTTGTACATTTCACAAGTGAAGTATTTCCCCTGGTTCCTTTAAAGTGGCCAGTTGCAATCAATTCAGTTTGGAATGACCCTTCAATATGGAGGGCATGATTGTTGTCACTTTAAAGTGCCTTACGAAGGCAGATTTATTCTGTCTGGAATACAGCATATTTATCAAAATTTCATGTCTACAAATATATGTTTGCACCATAAGCATTATTGCAATTGCACATTTTCAGACAAATGATCAATACTCGTCTGCAGGATACAAGCATGATGACAGTATGTGGTGACAAAATAGTGTAAAAAAGTTTTTTTTTTAAACAGATACGCTCTAAACAGGGATTCATTAAACAAATTAAATTACAGTTGTACTGTCACTGGATAGACACCGATTCACTGATTTACTCAACAGTGATTAAAAAAACTAATGAAATTGCCACCTTTATGAGCAAGTCAGTGAATCAATTAGTTTAAAAAACACTGATTCACTCAAAACACAGACTCTCTGAACAAATTACTGAAAAAAAAATTGTATGTGCGAGCTAGTGATTCAATAAGTCCACATCATGTAGGTGAGTGGGCTTGACAAACCAAAAGTGGGAGACATACTCTTTCCTCTTCCTTTGCACCAGACACTTTCTTAGGGTGTACTCACTAGACACAGTTGCCTTGAACCGTGCCCAAGCGCGATTGTCCCCCCTCCCCTCGGCCTGCACTCACACTGTATTTTCACATGACGCGACTGTTCAGTTAGGAAGAGAAGCATTCTCACTCAGTACAATGGAGATTGCTTTAGTTTTATTGTATTGTATTATTTTAAGTCATTTGGGATGCGATGACACACAGTCAAATATTTTGCTGAACACATCCACCAATTTTGCTCAAAACATTTCATGAAAGTCATCGTGCTGCACGTATTAGGTTTGCTAAAGGTAGCATCTGACTTACAGTGAAGAGTTTGCATCTTTAATAAACTACAGTATGACAGTTCGCATTCATTGAAAAGTACGAATGATTAATAAATCCATATGAAACGGTCCCTTTAAAGTGGTGTTGTGTCTTTAAAGTTTCACGCTCAGGTGCGCTTTGCACTCACACTACAAGTGTTCCGCTCTCAAGCACGACCAAACCGCGCTCTGGTACACCTCTTCCAACCAGGCCAGGGCCGGCCAGCTGAACAGCGCCCAGGTGCAATTCGGAGCACTCACACTTGTCAAACAAACCAGTTAATGGAGGTCAAACGCGCACAGGCATGGTTCGGACATGGTTTTTCCTCCCTATATTCCCCAGATTCTTTCCAACACTCCGGCACAAGGGGAAAAAACTGCTAAAATAGACTTGTCATGGAATCTATTTAATGCAGCTTTCTGGTGATACAAAGTGCTTTTTCATCCTCATTTGTAAGTCGCTTTGGATAAAAGCATCTGCTAAATGAATAAATGCAATGTAATGTGAAACATGGACTCACTGTAAGCATCAGTCTTTATGTGCAAGACACTGAATCATTTAGTTAACTCACATGATTCATTCATTCAACTGCACAGAGCTCTTTCTTTCACTTTGTCAGCCGCTGTGTATGACTTTCAAGGAAAAACGTAACAATAGCTTAAAATAGATGATGAGTCAATGTCTACATGTCATTTTTAATAGTGTTATTTCATCTGCCATTCATGCACTGAGGTCACTTATACATCCATTCTCTCCATGACTGTGAGTAAATGAATCATGTGCCAAACTTAGAATAACATGTCCTCTTTGCTTCAGTCAAAGTCAGTCAGCAGATCCTCATTCAAAAAAAACACATGCCCCAAAGTCAAATCCTATTTGTCTGCTCCATATACAGTATAGCCAGACTTCAAAAGCCGCTTTTAAGCATACTCAGAAAGACCCAAAAAAAAAAAAAAGTAATTGAATGAGAAAATTCATATCATGTTAATGACAAAAGCACCGGAGCTGAGCTTTGTGATGGAGAAATGTCAAAGCAACAGATGACTACCAATTGCACCATCTGCTTGGCGGCTGTCCTTGCTAATAATTATACCAAAATACCATGCAAATAATAGCTTGGATAAACAAGCAATCTAATAATGTCAAAGAAATTGCACAGGGACCTACAAACTAGCCACTGCCACATGTAACACAACAAAATTCCAATTCGAATCAGGCGTAAGTTGAACACAGACTGTCAATCATTTCACATCTTCATTGGAAGATACAGAAGTAGAGAAACAGAAGTGTTTCTATCCTGAACAAAGACTATATTAAGTTCTTGGCACAAGTAACACTCAAGACTTAAAATGCACAGTCAGAAACCTTTCTGAAACTCTATTGAAAGTTTCTTAATGTTATGCACTGCTGGAGTTTGATTTGGCTGAGGAGTAAAAGAGAAATAAAGAGAGAGAGAGGGTTCCATGTTCAATCTGTGTTCAAAAAAAGGCAGAAATAATGCATAGGAAAAAACTCAAGCTTGTAACGTAACTGAAGGGTTGCGCACAAGGACCGACAGTTAAAAGCAGGTGTGAGAGTGTGGATTATTCATGTGAATTTTAACTAGATCAGGCAAATCATTCTCTGTGCTGATGAGAGGTTTGGACACTGCAGGGCTTTCAGTCCAAATTCTCTTGAACATCGAGACATGCAGATATAGATGAAGAGTTTTCTTCTAAAATGAGCATTTTTTTCACAGGCTCCTGTGTAGGTCCAGTAATTTCACTTTTATGGCAATGAATAGGTAGGTTCATAAACAAAGGAAGCTGAGAAAAAAAAGCTCATTTTAAAAGAAAATTTCAGATGGCACTTGGAGGCTTTTGCATCTGAACACTTCAGATTCGTATTGTTCATAAACCGGTCAGCAAATTCAGCTGCAGTGTTAAAGCAATTGGCCATTAAGACTTTCTCCATTAACCTTTCCTTTTGTGCATTTGATTTTCGGTGATGACCAGCTTTTTTGGGGGGGGAAATGGATGAGTTATTGAGACACTGTGAAGATGCAATTTTCTAGAAATTACAGATTTGGAATGATTACCCTCCAAGCAATTTTATGTTTAAAAGAAGTCGAATAGACCAGTGTTTCCCAACCCTGTTGCTGGAGGCACATCAACCGTACATATTTTTGATGTCTCCCTTCTCTGACCCATCAACTTCAGGTTTTGGGGTCTCTTCGTAAGTTCTGAAGAGTTGATTCAGGTGTGTTTGATTAGGAAGAGGTTGAAAATGTGTACTGTTGGTGTGCCTTTAGGAACAGGGTTAGGAAACACTGGAATAGACGTCCAATAATAAACGTATGGCTAAAAAAATGTCTAAATTTGGGCTGTAGACTATTCATTAAATAGACTATTAGACAGACTTCACATGTGTAGCCATTCATTTCTGTCTATTTAATGACTAGTCTATTTTATTTGAGAAATATTGTGAGGAATTGTGAGGAATATTGTGAGATGTCTATTAGATTTCACGGACAGCCCATATTTAGCCTTTTTTTAGCCAAGGCATCTATGTTTGGACATGTATTAGACATTCTTTAAACACAAAAAATACCTAAACTGAAAGGTTCATCCCATTGGCCTTTATCTGGACAACCTGTCGGAGAGTTTCAGTCACATTAAAATGACTCAAAATCATACAACGTCAGTGAAACTAAAAAGTTCAGCTACCAGTTTAAAAAATCACCACTAGGCGATTTTACTCCTATTAGAACAACTTGAAATAGGACTAAGCAGTGTCCTCAAATTTCAAATCAGGTCATTGCACTTTTACAATGTAGATTGTGGGAAAGCAGCTTAACAGATGTCAAATAAAAAAATAAAAAAATAAATAAAACATAGCAATATTTCAGATTGTGGAACATTCCATTATATCAGGCAGGCAGTCTGGAGAGTAGTAATAGGGTGCTGGTGTAGTTCTAGTTAAATTAAAACCTATTTAGTTCAATTAAATACAAATGTCACTGTTGAAGAATGATCCACTGAAGAGCAGCTCCACCAGCCACATTATAGTCAATTCTAAATTGTTTTCTAATTTTGATCTCCAGTATATATCTACAAAACTCTAATTATGAGCATTGAATTCAGTACATCACAGCTGTTTACAGAAGCTTGGCTTGGTTTACTCCATATTTTCCATGCACAGAATTTTGATCCTGAAGCGCAAAAAGCCAAATCCGCAGCTCCAGCCGAGGCCTAATGGGCATTCCCGTCGGACAGGTTAAGATTACAGTGTGAAAAACACAAACAAACAGACAGAAATGTCAGCTGGGCATTAATTAATCTCTTCCTGTGGCTGAATGGGCGTTGAGATGGAGCGCGTGCAAGAGAGAATTGAGTGCTAAAGCAAACAGCTCAAGGACAAAGGGATGTGTTTTGTGGCATTGAAAATAAATCGAAACTGCCCTATGAAAGTAAAAAATAACCACAATGAAAACTATACTGACTTAAAGAGACAGCCTGCCTGCCTCATTAATCAATATGACTGCCCATTCCAACAGTCAACAAATGAGAAAACGCCATCATTTTAGATAATAATTCAGGAGATAAGCATCACATACACACAGAAATTGTTTCTTTATTATATTACTAGAAGATACTTTATCATGTGCCCCATAAAGCAGAGGGCTAGAAAAGTGATTTTAAAAGGATTTAAAGTACTGCACTAAATCTGTTTTGAGCATCAGCTGACCTCATATAGACATTTAAAAGACTTTTAAACAACAGACATATCTACATTATAAATGTTACACTTATAACCAGACATAATGAATCTGATGTTTAAAGTCTACATTTAAAAAGTCAATTAAAAAACATTTATATTAAAAATTATTTATTTATTTATTTATGCATTTATTGATATGCCTTCCCTCCAAAATGTCACATATTTATCACTCTTCCTATATAAATGGCTGACTGTTACACCCTTTCTTAATCTTCAAGTTGACCTGGAAGTGCTGACACACTTTTTAAACAGTCGATGTTGTCTCCTACATTTTATTAGTTCACATCTGACCCAAATTAAAAAGTTTAAGATTAAAACCCCCAGGACGCTCTAGTTGTACTGCAATTCTTTCACTCATGTCATGTCATGTTGGAGAATCTCAATGCCGCTTTTATTCAGCACAACGTTTCACATTTTCTCCAGTGCTGTGTTGTTTAGGGGAAAACACCTTATCTCAAAACTCCCGGTCCTTGTCCTTTCAATTTGTTTTTTTTTTGGACACTGTGGTTTGAAAGAAGGTATTGTTACCAACCTGTCAAGGCCTTTTTGGGTTTAGTGACACCTCTAATGTTACTAAGAGAGAGCACAGCGAGAGACGACACACTGGCAGCAAAGGAAGAAAATAGCTCTTGACAATGAACCTGCCCTTTACCTGCAGGAACAACTTCAGATCTTCAACATGTTAAGGGTGAACACTGAACTTTAAATCAAACAACAGAGGCCTGCATGTGGATCGGAAACAAAAACTAAATAAGTAATTTGTAGTGCTAGAGCCTGGAAAAAAGAATTGATGTTTTTGAAGCCAAGGGTTTTGTATTTAAAGAAGATACGTTGCCTGTGCTGTTCTGAATGTTGCATACATTAAAAACAAAGTTGTTTTGGTGGTCAAATACTCCATAGACCAATGTCACAGTTTCTTTTAACTAAATCCTATTTTTGTAGTTTACGCACTGGCAATTACATTTTAATTTTCAAAGACTTGCATTTTGAAACCTGTCTCAGAAAGTTTTCCTTCAGGCATAAATAAACGGCTAAATTGCATACAAAGTTTCAAACGTTTCACATAAACATTCTCTATGTTGTAGAACAAAGCACAGAAGTCTCTTTAAGTACTGTAATGTTAACCACAGACCTAATTTCATACAGCAAATGAATCCAAAGAAATCCAGTAAAGAGCAAACTATTTAATATTAAACATTGACACGACTTTCCACCTCTCTATTTGAACCCCCATAAACGTGTCACATAAATGTCACATAAAACACAATCTAATCAATTTCCCATGGATTAAATATCTGAGAAATAAATCACATTAAAGAAGTTAACTGATTGGACGAGCTGTAAAACTTCATTTAGGAGGCACACTTGTGTTACTCACAATCAAAGCTGACCACAGACCATAATCAAATAATCATCTCATTTTGCTATGAAATAAATGTACTACATACAATTTTAATAATGTTTCTGTATTCTTTCTTATTTTGTATTTAAAGAGGATTTCATAATAAAATATTCACCTCTAAATCATGCATCATTCATTCATTCATTTTCTTTTCGGCTAAGTCCCTTTATTAATCTGGGGTCGCCACAGCAGAATGAACCGCCAACTTATCCAACATATGTTTTACGCAGCGGATGCCCTTCCAGCTGCAACCCATCACTGGGAAACATCCATACATACCCATTCACACTCATACACTACGGACAATTTAGCTTACCCAATTCACCTTTAGCGCATGTCTTCGACTTGTGAGGGAAACCGGAGCACCCGGTGGAAACCCACGCAAACACGGGGAGAACATGCAAACTCCACACAGAAACGCCAACTGACCCAGGCAGTGCTCGAACCAGTGACCTTCTTGCTGTGAGGCGATTGTGCTACCCACTGCGCCACCGTGCTGCCCATCATGAATCATGTATTCCAAAATAAATAGTAAAAACCTTTGATTTGATTTTTTCAATTAGTGCAGTATTTAGAGACACTAGGTGCATGTGTAGCCCTAAGGCCTATATAGAAATACAGTCAGGGCTATCTATTTCTTAGTTACTAAGAGTTGTGTTTTCATACATAATTACTTGCTTTCATTAAGTTTTGCCTTTGGATATGTATTTAGAGATGTGTGTGTTTGTGTGTGTGTGTGTGTGTGGTCCTGGTATTCATCACATTATAAAGACCAAATGTTTAGTATAGCGATACTTTTTTTCTAGTATAGCAATAAACATTTTTTTTGCCCCCATGAGGAAAACAGCTCATAAATCATGCAGAATTAAGTATTTTGAAAATGTAAAAGTGCAGAATGTTTCCTGTAAGGGTTGGGTTTAGGGGTAGACTTGGGGGAAGAAGACAGAAATTACAGTATGTATAGTATAAAAATTATTACGCCTTTGAAAAGACCACATAATATCATAACATGATAACCCAGCATATGTGTGTGTTCACATAGCAAGAGCTGCAATAACCATTTTCTCATGATTCTTTTGAAGTTACAATGGATTTATATATGGATTGAGGCGACACGGTGGCTCAGTTGTTAGCACTGTCGCTTCACAGCAAGAAGGACACTGGTTCGAGTCCCAGGTGGGTCTGTTGGCGTTTCTGTGTGGAGTTTGCATGTTCTGCCCGTGTTGGCGTGGGTTTCCTCCGGGTGCTCAGGTTTCCCCCACAGTCCAAAGACATGCGGTACAGGTGAATAGAATAAACTAAATTGGCCATAGTGTATGTGTGTGAAAGAGTGTGTATGGATGTTTGGTTGTGCTGTGTGCTGTGATGTTTTGGTTTAGCTGTGGCGACCCCTGATAAATAAAGGGACTAAGCCAAAGGAAAATGATTGAATGAATTTGCAAACTCGTTTCTGACCCAAATTAAAAAGTTCAAAACAATGACGATTATCATAAACAATTTTATAAACACTGTTAATAATGATTTTTTTTACATTGTCATTTTAACAGCACAACATTAAACTATGAATATTACATTTCAGTAAGAACAATGCATTGTGAAAACACAGACCACACATGAACGTCTGAGCGAGCCGATTTGGATACAGAGTGTTTTTCTTTAATTGCTGTCATTTATGAGCCCTTTTCAAGCTCCTTCTATCTTGATGAGATTGTGTATTTCAATCAAAGACAGGAAATTAACACATTTGTCTTCACAACACTGGTTTTTAGATGACAGAGGGAAGAGAGTGTTAAACTGCGCCAGAAAGCCTCCTGATTTATGGCTGCTTAGACCTCTTCCATTCTCCTTTATGTCACCCTGTAGCTCACCTCTGATAACAGGCCTAGCGGCTGGTACATTACAACTAGAGCTATTGTTCAAAGTAGAATGGATACCAGCCTTACATGATAGCAGCCTAAGTCAAGGGTCGGTAAAGCCATTGTTGTGGGATCATTTGGAGAAAAGACCACCATGTGATGTATTCAGAGAACAACAATTACATCTAAACAAGGTACTTTAGTTGCCAAGTAGGAACAGCTTGCTAAAGTGGCAGGGAAACAGTCACGCAATCAATACCCCTTACTCTTGTTCAGATGTGTGGTCGAAGAGACAAAAAGGACACAAGAGTTAAAGACATTGTTATTTAGTAAGATGCTTTTTGTCCCCTTTTATAGTGTCAAGTCAACACACAAGTCAACGACAAGATCTGCTGGTGTCCAACTATCATTTGTGATTTTTTTTTTCATATTTTAATTGACCACCATTGGCCAGTGGATGTCTCTGTATTGTACACTAAAATATTTCCAGAATTTCATAATGTTACTGTAATTTTTCATACCAATTACATTAGTATCACTTCACAGGATTTAACAGTGAGATTCACAGTAATATGTTGTATTCAGAATTTTATTGTGAAATGAAGGCAGGCAGCATGATTACAGTAAACTCCCTTAAAAAGGGCTATATCTTTTGCAAGTTAGTTATTTTATTTAACATAGAAATTAATACACATGAATCTTTAGGCTAGTACGTGGACTTTTTTTTCTACTTAAGATCTGCATCAGTACTGATATTTAGAAAAATTTACATTACATTACATTATTGCAGCCCCAAAAACAATTTGATTCCCAACATCTATCAAATAACTTGGGGAAAGAATCATACTAGTTTGAAATGACATGAATGTTAAAGAAAGTTTTCATTTTTGAGTGCACTGTACCTTTAATAAAACTTTTATCAAGTTTTTTAAGTGAGCATAACTTTGTGCTTAGCCAAAACATAATAAGCTGGAACAAAAGTAATTGATTTATGAAACCAAAGACACCCAAAACGATTTCAAAGTCATGGTAAATGTCACAATGGCTAGCTGAGGTAAGACTGTAAAAATGTAAAACCTTTGCACACAACTGAGTAGGACAAACGTTTTATCCAATAAGAGAAAGTGTGCTTAAATTACAATGGAAACACATTTACTGAATATATCCCAGCATGTGCATCAAAAAAAAGTCAAGTGATTTTGTTTTAACATAAGTGTTCTTGGAGGGGTTTTTTTGTCTGAGGGATGGGACGTGACAACAGAGTTGAAGACCAAAATGCAGTCTATATTTTAAGCAGAGTAATCAAAGCAGGCGAGGTCAGGCACCGACAAACACAAAGTCAAAATGAAAGGGCAATCCACAAAATAGTCGAGAGGTCAAGGCAGGCTGCAAACAATCAGCAATCTAAAGAACAAATCCAGGCAGACAGGACAAGACAGGGAATTATGCTCAGAGATGACAGCCGGGAAAAATCAAGACTTTGCAATGTGAGTGTGAGCAAGAAAGTCTTAAATAGGTTGATTGGAAACAGGTGAGTGTAATCAGCGCAGGGGATTATGGGGAATGGAGTTCGGGTGAATGGAGATGGAGTGTCTTAACAATATGGATTACAGTTGATCCACTGAAGTCACATGGAATGTTTTGTCAACATTTTGGTTCCTTTTGTGGACTGTAGCTGTCTATGGAGGATGTGAGTAAAATATTTTAATTTGTGTTCCGAAGATAAACAAAGGTCTCAAAGGAATGAAACAACGTGAGGGTGAGCAATTAGTAACACAATTATATATTTTTTGTGTGTAAACTTATCCTTTAAATTAAATCAGCAACCTTTTATTGTTTGGTTTTGTTATTGTTAAGTTAACATACGAGTCCCTACACTGTAAAAAAGGATTTGTTCACTAAACTTAACTTAATTAAGTCATCTTGTTGCATTGACTCAGTTAAGTTTTCTCAACTTAAAATGTTTAGTTGACAGAGTTAAATAATTGCCCCAACCGCTTGTTTTAAGCTAACTGGATTTGCAAAGATTAGTTTTAATAGGTTAACTTACATTATCAAGTTAGAAGAACTTGCCAAATTTAGTTTAAATACATCGACTTACATTTTCAAGTTCACTGAACTTAATCTAGCAGATTTTGTTTTTACAAAGTAATTGTAAAGCAAAAGTAATCTCAAGAGAAAAAAAAAAAATAACTGTGAAACTCTAAAATACACAACTCTAAAAAAAAAACACGGCTCTTGGGGAAAAAAAAATTACATCAGAACTTGGAAGATTATAAAATCTGATCTCAACATCTTCATTTCAATGTATTTTTAAGTGTACTCTAGCACTGCAGATATCTGCGCCAACGTTCATCAACAGTTTTGATTTCCAGGAGTCATCCCTCTGCTCAGCTCTTCTTTAGAATCTGTGTGTTGTATAAAAAATGCCAAATAATAATAAAAAAATCTTTACATTTCTTTCTTTACATTACACATTCTAAAACACTAAAGTCGAAAGACAAACACAACATGTATACCAAATCTCATTTACCTACAAATCATTACTTGCGTTATAGCAGTGCTTCAGCTTTTAGTGTCTTATGACAATTCGTTGATTAGTTGTAGTGAAACTGGCAGCTCCACTTAATTTAAGCAGTGTGGGGCATCTGGTGTTGATAAAGTAATTCTATGAAGAAAATAAAAAAATAAAGCCAAAACATATTCAATAAATAGTGTACAGTACACAATCAAGATCAGAGCAATCAGTAAATCGTTGAAATATAAATTTACTGAAATATTTCAAAATTATTTGTCTACTGTTGCTGTAAACATACGAAAAAAAAAGAGATGTTCAACACAATCTCACCTGTTGTAAGTCAATCTGACCTCTAGGAATGTGCTACAACCTTTAGAATGACAATCAAATTTGGGTAAACTATTGTAAATATTTGTTCTTAAATATTTGACTACTGTACATTTATGAATGGAAATACTAGTAAAATATCAGTCTGCTCTCTGGGAACAACCTTTAAAATGAGAAAAGTACATTTAAATGAATTACTGTTAACATTCATTTCAAAATATTTTATACTGGGAACAATACTTTGACAATCAGTTCATATATGTCATTTTTACAAGTTATAACACATATTTGAAGAAGCATTCCTTACCAAATGTGATGATTGAAGAATTAAAAAAATTCTGGTGAAAAATATTCCATGTGTCTGACTTCTGGTGTTTAACAGGCAGTTGGCAAAAAATTGCTTAATGCTTCATATTCTGCCACCTGCTGGACTGGAAGTATGTGGCTCAACAAAGGATGCTGGTTTAGCGTATGTTTTTAAGTTTAGTTGACAAACACTATTACAGACTAGTTGAGACAGCGAAAACCTACCAGGTTAAGTTGAATTACCAACTTTGTTGTTTCAACTTACAAAATCATGTTGAAAAAACGAAAATGCAGAATATTTTTTTTTACTGTGTAATAATCACATGACTGCAAAACTTCACATATTGGCAATTATTTATATACCCAGCATAAGTTTTAATGTAATGATTACTTTTTTAAAATTAAAGCAATGTGTTTTATAGTTATTATTTTTTGCATTCCTTTATAATAAAAGGTTTGATTGCCAAATAATTATGATTAAGTTAAATTATGAAACACATTAACAAATCCAATTTCTTGTAGACTTTAAAATCTATCTCAGACCTTTTTTTAAAATAGCCACTTCGGTGAGAAAATAGGATATTAAGAATTATATCGCCTGCATTAAGCCAGCAATGCATTGATTGTGTGAAAACCTAATTGTTTGAAAGATTAATCCAATCCGCCAATAAAGCTCTCACTGATTGTGCCGTTGATTAATAATCTAATTAATCATTTTAAACTGCAGGCATATTTGCTGAATTGTGAAACTTAAGTATGATGAATGGAGAGGCAATGTACTGTGAACACAGATTCAGGTCTACTTTTTGAGGATAATCTGGTGGGTTCATTCAAGAGAGTTGCTCTTGTGTATGTATAAAGAAATTCTCAGTTACACCTCCTGCAATGTTGAGCAGTATGGTCTCTGATTAAACTGCAACCCTTTAGGCAATCTTGTTTACTGAAACTGGTCCCACTTTATATTACAGTTAGTGTCCTTACCTAATATGTACTTACACTGAAATTAATAATTCATTAAAATGTACTTTGTGTGTAAATAAAGTTGAAGTCAAAATTATTAAACCCCCTGAATTATTCGCCCCGTTTATTTTTTTCCCTAATTTCTGTTTAACGGAGAGAAGATTTTTTCAACATTTCTAAACATAATAGTTTTAATAACTCATTTCTAATAACTGATTTATTTTATCTTTGCCATGATGACAGTACATAATATTTTACTAGATATTTTTCAAGACACTTCTATACAGCTTAAAGTGACATGTAAAGGCTTAACTGGGTTAATTAGGTTAACTAGGCAGGATAGGGTAATTAGGCAAGTTATTGTATAATGATGGTTTGTTCTGTAGATAATCGAAAAAATATATAGCTTAAAGGGGCTAATAATTTTGACCTTAAAATGGTTTTTAAAAAATTAAAAACTGATTTTGTTCTAGCAATTGTTCTAGGAAAAAATATTATCAGACATACTGTGAAAATGTCCTTGCTCTGTTAAACATTATTTGGGAAATATTTTAAAAAGAAAAAAAAAATTCAAAGGGGGTTTAATAATTCTGATTTCAACTGTACCTGCATGTAATTACATCAGTTTCAGTAAATGCATTTATAATTATACTGTTGATCCATCCCTTCACCTTAACCCACCCTTAAACCTACCCATACCAAAAAAACTGTCCTTAATCCTATACCCGTAGCCCACCACAAGAGCACCAGAAGTGTATTGCAATACATTATGAACCCATTAAGTACATTGTATTTATTTTTTGATGCAAGTACATATTAAAGACACTTAATATAAAGTGGGTCCCTGAAATCTGATAAACCGACAACAGCAATTTGAAATCACAGACATGTAAACTGATAGCAAATATGCCTATATTTTGTATATGTGATGTTTTTGGATAGTTAAGACATACGGGCATCAATAGAGAGCCCCTTTATCTCATCTAAAGCATTCTAGTGAAAAAAAAAAAAATCTTCAGCTGCCAGTTCAACCAGAACCATCAAGTGGATCGTTTGTCGCTCCATTCATGCATCTGAGGTGTAATCGTATTCTGGCAGAATGCTACAATTCCTTAAGAATTCTCTCACAGGATAAGCAGAGACTGTTTTCCATTTTCTGCACAGTGAGATTTGTATGCATGTGCATTGAACATGTGGTGCATTTAACAGTGCTCTGGCTCTAGAAGCAGAATGGTGTTACAAGCCTGACATATAACAAACAGACTCGCCATGGGGGATGCGGGAAACCAATGCATCTTGGGAATTGATTGGCAAAGTCCCTGCAATTCACCACCCAACATCCCGAAACACATGCCGCAATTTCAGCTGCCGATGTCGGATCATTACCAGAACTCATCAGCGGTGCGTGTGCATGCCTATGGGTGAGAGACATAAATACATGACGAAATAAATCTGCATTCATTTCACACACACACACACACATAACGGCCCGGAGGTTAGAAAGCGGCCACAAAGCGAACCGAATGAATTAATAATAATTAATAGAACAGCAATTAACCTAATCTAATATTAGGCTCAATGCTTTGAGAAAGCTTGTGAGGTTAAAAGCATTTTAGCGACTAATTACTGCTGTACAGCCTCCTTAGTGTGACACTAATCACAAGAAGGTGTGTAAAAATAGAGGATTGGGGAGGTGGGCGCTGGGTGGAGATGGGTTAGGAGGTGGCTAATTATAGAAGTTTTGGCACAGAGAGTCTGGAAGGAGGACAGACTCGACTAATTCAAACCATTATTACCTTCTCTCCCCTTGCAGCTCACCTTTCTTTTATATGCTCGCCATCAACCTGCTACTATAAGGTTGCTCCAGGCTCGTTAAAACAGCACAGCCGCTGTCACTTGCTTACGGATTATTTTATTCCCAGTGTGGCGTGAGGGTGACAGGACCACTGGCAGTGCGCCAACCTGCATCTAATGCCATGCTGATGTAGAGTTCGTCCAGCTCATCCAGCATACTGCAGCACCTGGGAGCGTTTGTTAACACACCTGTTTTTCCCCTGCATATTTCCAGACTTGCACATTTAGAGACTAGGCTGGCCGGAGTGTTCTGGAAGCGACACAATTATTCTCAATAATGAAGCAGTGGCTGGAGCTATGTTTTATATCACTGCCACACACTTGCCACCCTAATTAAAACTTCAGCGTAGAAGGGTTTTAATTAATTAGAAGTTTCCTGGTCAAAGTCATCAGCATGCAAATTAAGATGCCTGACCAGTGTTGTCTGTCGCGTTGTTTGAAAACAGCAAATACAAAAGATTAGTGTGTGCTTTTTCTCGTTGAATAGATACAGTAATTACCAGTAACCCCAGGAGTCTCAATTAAAACATGGTAGCAAACTGTATCAATCTCGAATTGCATGCGGTCCAGTTCTTGAGATTAATATGATCCAAATTCAGCTTTAACAACAAGTAAACCATCTGCAAATAAGTGCATTAAGGGATGGAAGAAAAAACGATTTGACAATAATAAGGCATAATATGTAATAAACAACATAGACAATATATCCCTTTTTGGAAGAAAGATCAAGGTCCCATAATGCAATTCAGAAGCATAAATAAACAGGGACACATGGCACATTATATTAGGAAGTTAAATGGCAGATTGAATGGACAGATGGATAGATGGCCGGATGGATGGATGGATGAGTAGAAAAAGGATGGACTGACAGAGGGAGCAGTGGGTACATGTATATAAACAAACGGATGGATGGGCAGAGAGATGGACTGACTGAGGGAGCAGTGGTTGGATGGATGGATGGATGGACGGACGGATGGATGGACTGACAAAGGGAGCAGTGGGTGGGTGGGTGGATGGACGGACTGACAGGGAGCAGTGGGTGGATGGATGAATTGACAGAGGGAGCAGTGGGTGGATGGATGGACGGATGGATGGACTGACAGAGGGAGCAGTGGATGGGTGGATAGATGTATGGACTGACAGAGGAAGAAGTGGGTAGATGGATAAATGAATTGACAGAGGGAGCAGTGTGGGTGGATGGAT
>CAIGQW010052715.1:383611-401637 GCA_903798125.1 Danio choprae
GATGGATGGATGGATGGATGGATGGATGAGCAAACAAAGGATGGGTAGAGAGATGAACTGGCAGAGGGAGCAGTGGCTATATAAACTGATGAATGGGTGAATTGACAAAGATATATGGATTGTACATTACATTAGATATATGGATGGATGGATGAATGGATGGATGGATGATTGTATAGCTTTATAAATAGATCATGAGATAGATGGACTAACAGAGATTATAAATGGATTGACAAATGGATAGATGGCATATTTTTAAAACCATATAGTGTTCTTGTAATTCCAGTGGGTAAATTAAGGCCACATTTTATCCTCCACACACCTATTTGACAAATTATTGCATTCACAAAGCAAACAACACATTCTGAGACTTCCAATTTATTTGCCTGAATCATTTGAACTGAATGACTTCATGCATAAACCGTCTGAATTCATTCCCCGGGGCTCTGAACTACAAAACAGACTGCAGCTGCAAATGTTTCCTGAGAACCAAAGAGCTTCCCATCAAAGTCTGCAAGCATGAAGCACCGAGGCTGGTGGCAGAATCCTAAACAGGCATAAATGAAGATATGTCTCAGTGCAGGCTACATATGCAGATGAGCTTGTAATAGCAGAAACCCTCCTGCAGAGACAGGTTTGGTATGTCTGAGGCTTTTGAAGACATGCTAGCACGGCCGGCTGATCAAAGCTCCTGGTCGCAGACACTGAATTTCATGGCTTTCTTCAAGGGAGACTCATGCCAGTCTCCTGTTGCACTTTAACAAAACAATTACAGTGTCAGTAAGCGGGAGCTCAGAGATACCAGGCGGTGCATAAAAACCAAGAGATTCTCATTATAAACAACTAAATTCTGGCTCATGTAACAGAGTGAAATTCATCTGCATGAAATGTGGGTCACTCAGCTGCATGGCTCTGGAGTCATCTGTGTTTATCAATGAAGTCATATTTCTGGCAAACCCTCCATATTGGTGGCGAGTGTATATAAACAATCAGAGGCCACTAGTTCCTTTTTAGGCTCCGTTCTCAGACCCGGTATACAAGTGTGTCCTCATTGCGTCCAACAGCACATCTGGAAGACTGCTCTGCAATGAATTACACTGATATACACTGAACAATGTTTTTACAAGTTTAAAACATTGGCATGCAACTCACCCTGCACTGTTTGTGCTGCAGACTTGAGTAATATGTCAAATCATGTGGCTTATTGAAGAAAATTGTGCCATTACTTTTACGGGTAATTGGATTAAGGTTTTTTAAGAGTTTGGCAGATGATAAAAAAAGACTTAAATTCACTTTACAGCAATCCACTAACAAACCCACAGACGTGTGTATACAAAAATGCCTCTTAAGTGGCTGTTACTATAAGCCGATATTGAAATCAAATGTGGCATTTATTCATTCTCCTTCAGCTTAGCCCCTTATTTATCAAGGGTCTCCACAGCGGAATGAACCGCCAATATGTTTTACGCAGCAGATGCCCTTCCAGCCACAACCCAGTACTGGGAAACACCCATACAAACTCTCAACCGGAGCATCCTGAGGAAACACACGCGAACATGAAAATAACATGTAAACTCCACACAGAAATGCCAGCTAGACTCGAACCAGTGACCTTCTTGCTGTGACGCAACAGTGCTAACCACTGAGCCACCATGCCACCTCAAATGTGGCATCAATGTTTATTTATCTATGAACAAAGCAATTAGAATACCTGCAATGCCATGCATAAAATCACGACAATGAGTTTTGCAAGGATAAGCTACACTCATTAAACATTTTCCCATCATTCTGTCTTTTTTTTAAGCACTTATTCAAGACATGGACAATTGTGTCCAACTATTGAGAATTTAGCTTGTTTTTGACACACACTTTCTTTTAACAATTACTAACCATTGCCCTGTCCCGAACAACTTTCATCAAAAACTCTTAAGAAAAGGCACCATAAGAGCATGCTTTTCTGAGAATAAGAGCGAGACTGCATCAGAAGTTCACAGAAATACTCAAAGCCAGTATCTAATCTTAAATGTCAAAGGCAATGCAACAGATGGCACAAAGACGCAATTGCAGCCCTTTTCTCTCCTCAATGAGGCAATCATTTATAAATTATAACATGCTTTATTACTCATAAAATGCTGCGCATTACTTCAATAATTTGAAATTCCTCAGTAAATTAGTATTAGATGTCAAAAGGCAAACATTTTCTTTATCCATGTAATACAAATAATAAAAACGCATAAACATTTTTTACTAAATATATATATATATTACATAAACAAGCAACTGACAAAGAAGAACATTCTCATTTAGTGATTGAATTCTCATTAAGAGATCAAGGTTTTGTTGGCATATGATGTACACTATATGAAAAAAGAGAAAAATATCTCTGCAATAAAAATAATTGAAAACACATAAGATACAAAAATAAAACAAGCATTTATTACTAAAATAAATACATACTAACTACAACATTCCCAAGACGCTGACTGAGTCTGCAATATAAGATCAAGATCTGAGTGTATTGCATGCACATAAAAACATTTTTCTCTCAATAAAAAAAAAATGTTTTCATATAAACTGCAAATATTCCAGCATTTTATGATTTAAAGCTTTTTTGCCAGTACCTGATTATTGGAGGAGGGTCTGACTAACATTTCATATTCTTATATCATCATTTGATTTAACTAAAAGCTGCGTTCAAGCCATACTGCTATTTTCAACTTCCAAAAAAAGACATGGACAATTCTGAGCCTGAGAACTGAATGTTTTGAATATAAATGGCACATGTTATGAAATTCTAGTAATTACAACATGGCCTAAATGCATGGCCTCATGAACAAACCTGCTTTCACAACTGAATGCTTCACGAAAATGCTTGGCAACTTATACATCTGAGGCATCGCAACCACCACCATTGAGATGAATGAGGTATTAAACACCTGAAGAGAATGAGAAAACAACTAGAGCAAAAGCCAGAAAGAGACACAGACTGAGAAAAGAACACTTGTAGCATGAAAGAGGAGTTATTTCTAAACGCAGTGCTTAAATCAGTCCCGGACAAGAATCATTTATCAGAATTTGGTGTTGTTACAACTGCTGCCCATTGTCTTGTATGATGGGTGTTGTGCGGTGCACTTCTTTAACTGAGTTTATGTCCCAGGGAGGGTCGGGGTGTAAGTGAGAAGGGCAGATTTACGGCACACTCCATTCCTGCTCTTTCAGAGTCACAAATAGCAGAAGAGGAGACCGATAACTCTGCAAATCATTTTAGGTTTTTAAAATCACACACCATGTCAGAAGAGACACCCACAATTTAAGGACAACTGCCACACGTTAAAGTTAGAGTCTTTAACTTTGAATGCATCAATAACGTCACGTTTTGTTCACACAGTAAGGTTTGGGCACATGCACATCTGTAATTTAGTAGTCAGAGCTCTGCCTTTGAGGTAATATGGGCTTGAGTTATTTTCCATCAAAATACTACTGGCTTTCGGCTGTGTATTTTACAACTAGGCCTTGGATGCACTGAAGTAAGGCTGAATACACTGTAAAAAAATTCTGTTAATTAACAGTTTCCCATAGCTCATAATTCATGGCTGTTTTTACTTGACTTACGGTTTCAAATTGGAATTATTGGAATGATGTCTGCTCCAACAACGTTTCTCTTAGTCATGTAAATTATAGTACAGTAAGTGAGTAATGAGCTGCCAATAGACTTGATTCTATACATATTATTTCTAATACAATATATTGTTTAAAACAACTACAAATGTATCTAACCTTCAGTTAAACTAAGGAGTTCAATTCGCAACGTTAACTATCTGAACAGAGATCTTAATGCAATCCAAAAGCATAAATAAACAGAAAACTGTTAAACAGATTTTATACAGTGTGATGTTACTACTTAATCTTCTCGCAACTAAATAGTCCACATCAATGTCTTTGTTTATAAGCCTCGTGCATTTTAAATAAACAAATTTACTAGCATTTAAGACTTTGGGGTTGGTAAGATTAAGTGTTTGTAAATGAACTCTTATTTTATTTATTTTTTTATTATTACAAAAGCTGCATTTAATTAAATTTAATAAACAGTGATACAGTTTTATACAAAGTAATTATTCAAACATGCTGAATTGGTGCTTCAGATCAATTTTGTATAACATTAGAAATATGTTGAAAACAGTCATGCTGCTTTAAGGTTTAGCAAAAAAAACTGCACCCCATTTTTTATTTTAGGAGTTTATTCGGAATCTGGCAGACGTTTTAAGTTCAATTCTGTGCACAGCCCTGGGTGAAAGTGCAGATAATGCCTCCAGATTGGGTAGTGGGGCTCGAGTAAAAAGGGCAGCGGAGTCTCAGTGTGGGTGACATACGGAGTTGAAAGGTTGAAAGATCCCTCAGTGGGAAGCTCTCAACGTACCATGCCCCGGTGTGTGTGAAACTTGACAAAGGCCAGTCACCGTGCCAGATCAGTGAGCTTTCCCATTCAACACCAAGCAGACAACACTTCTGAGCTCTCAAATATGCATCTATACTTAGCCAGCAATGAGCATATGACGCTTCCTATTTTTAAAGGCTTTCCAAAGGGTTACCACTTTAGGAAAAGCGACAAAACATTCTGCTGAATATCAAAAGCGCATCTGGTGCTTTGCTGAAGCTTAAAAATATCAATCCTAATCACTTTAACCATTAGTGCACATGGATCTACCGATGGATTAATGTAGACAAATGGAGAGGCATTGACATTCACATTTCTCATTTTAACTGGATTATCTTTCCTGCTTCGGTGACTTGCTGCAGCCGCCACTCACGCTTTGTACAGTACATTAGATTTTTTTTTTTTTTTTCTCCTCCCTTGGTGTCGGAAACACTTTGCTGACCTTTGCTGAGTAATGGAGGCCCGAGAGAGCATTACTGTCTTCTTTGGATTACTCTTGCCTCCTCTGGGATTTCTTTTCCGTGTGTCCTGTTGTCCTTCGTTCTCTCCCTAAATCCATTTCGCTAATAGGTTTGGGCTCAGATGTGTGGTTCAATGTTAATGAGTGACAAGTTTAGGGTTGCGCGGACCTCTTAGCATCCATACTGATCTATAAGGAAAGCGAGCGAGAGGGAATTGTGATTTATGGATCACTGCGGTCTGACGGCTATAACCCTTTCAAAGTACTCCATTAATTAGCCACTGGATCTTTGCGAGAAAAGGGCTGGGTGCTTTTCCCTTGATTAGCGAGTCACTGTCACCTTCGTGATTAAAAAAACTGGAGAAGGGAAAAAGGGCTGTCTTATCTTTAGCAAGCTGTCATGTTCTCCAGTCTCTTTAGTGTGCTGATGTTACCCCTTCTGAGTAAGACCTGTGGGCAAAAAAAAAAAAGATTAGTGCATGATCTATTGAAGCCACATGTATGTACATTTCCTGCTGCCCTTCCCCCAAAAACAAAAATCACACTGATGGCATGGGAAACATGGAGTATCGAGTCAAAATTATATTATTAAATCAATGTGAATAAGTCACACCACAACATCCTACCTCAAAGTAACAAAATGACTGAACGTCATAGTCAGAGATTGTCTTTTTTCAAATTATAGGATAAACAATGACAATATTAAAACATTCTATTTGCTTTTTAACAAAAGCAAAATATAACAATATTAAATGAATATAATTTTAAATGAGGTTTTCACTAATTCTTTTATAATCTAATGGGGATTCAGGAGATCCCCCTCCCAAATCCAATTTGCCCCAAAATCTCCAAATTTTATTTTAACAGTTACAAATGTTCAAGAAGAACAAAACATTCTACTTGACACTTGATTTTAATATGCTTTCTATGTATAGAAAATAATTGAGTTGAATATATTTGATACTGCCACCAAAAAGTCAGATTGGATCTTTCATCTTTTACCAAGTTACAGATATATTATACCTTGTAAATACATTTATATAATTGATATCGAAGAGCAAACATTTTAATTACACTGTCATTGTTTTTTTTTTTTTTTGTAATGGTTCGGTTACACATATACAAATTTTAGATAGACATTACGCAAGTAATTTATTCAACTATTATATTATTTCTAAAAACTAAGTCAATATAAATGTGACCCCACTACCTCAGAGTTTCATATGTGGTTACTAGTAAGCAATCATGAGTGAACGAGACCTGTTCTTTAACCAGCACACAAACACAAGAAGATGCTGGCCTGAATTAAACATGCCACATGTGGTGCTCGATTCCGCCCCAGATTTGGACTGTAGTGAGAAACACCAATGTGAAATGAAGAGAAGCGGAAGATCTGTCAAGTCCTGGCAAGCGCTTTCCTCAGATAGCGACTGAACCATTGGAGATGCCATGTAATTTTCCACATGAAAAGAGAGAGCAGATACAGATATTCCCTTGCCAGGCGCCTAGTTTTAGACGAGGCGTTCCTCCCCATATGTTATTTTGAAGAGTACAAAGATGGGATATTAAGTGATCTCAGCCCAAAGAAGTCATCATACGACTTCAGAATGACAAAAAATCTGTCTGACAAAACCCAAAATGTTAGCGTGAATCAGTCATTCAGACTGCTGAATACATTGTGTGTTTTTTTTTCCAATCTGCTCATTTGCAGCAGACACACACACACACTTTCTTCTTTCCAGCCCTCATTGTGACATTACATCCTCACACTCTGTCCAGTGGGTTTTCTGGTGCCAGGCGACTAACAAGACAGCTGCTTTTGACTTGCAGCTTTTGCCGGTGTCTTTTGGTTGTCATTTACGTTCTTCAAACAGGCTTCTGTGGCACTGGTACAGCAAGAGAAGGTTAGAGACTGGCACAGTGCACATGCCAGTATTGTTACTTGCTGATCTCTAATTTGATTATTTTCATCAGTGCGCCATGGGACGCAAACAGATGGCTTCAGTGGCAAATTTAATGGAGGTTTCACAAACAAGCCTTCTTGAGAAGTGCTCCAATTTAAAATGCCACCGTAGTGAAAATGAGCAATGTTCCTCTGGCCAGAAGCACATTTCTGATGTTCCTGTGCAGATAAGGGGAAAACTGTAGCCTGTAGCCTTAAAGTGGGGGAAAGTTGTTTTTTGATTCATTGCTAAAAGAAGGGCAGCATTTCAATTACAGGCAAACAGCAAGTTCATGATTTTCAGTATGAAATTGAAAAATGTAGAAACTTGAATGAATGCTTTTAAGTCTTGTATGATATGCAAAGTATGCAATATTAAATATTTTAATAAATATCAAAAACAAGTTTTATATATATATATATATATATATATATATATATATATATATATATGTAAAATACCTACATTTGTTTACAACTGTGTGTCTGTGTGTGTGTAAAGAAATATTTGGATAAAAAATAAAAACAATAAAATAAAATAAAATTGACAAGAGAAAAGAAAAAATAAAATCTGATCCATGAAAATATTCATATTCAGCAGTTTAATAAAAGCCTTGGGGATCAAATTAACCCATTCAAATCATACACAAGAGATGGAGAGCTTCTTTTTACAGGCTAATGAAAACCACCCACCTTAATCAAAAAGGAATCTACTGACATTTTCTTGGATGGATATCGTTTAATCTGCACCCAAAGGCAAAGGGCCATTGAGCTATATCCAGCAAATTAATGATGAACAATCTGCAGAATGGGCCGTGTGGTCGCTGAATAGGATTACGCTGGCAGCTTTGTCAAGAGCAGCTATATATCAAATTAAAGAAAAGTGACGCGGCAGAAACAGCCCAGAAAAATGACACTGACACGCGACCTGCTGAACCAGTCAAAATGTAACCATATTCTGGAAATAATGATGCTAAACTGCTGATTTGGAAAGCAACCACCGTTTTCTCAATCAAAATCGTATTTTATAATTGCGCTTTTTAAAACAATCCTGCCTGAAAGTCCTTGACATGTAGAGCTCTTGATCAGGCAGTGAAATGCCCTGCTGCTCTTCACATTCATCAACTTGAGAGAGAAGCACTCTGGCTAACAATCGCTACTGTAAACACGTGTAAACATTTAACCACACACACAAACTCATTTCACAGAACATTAAAAGCAGGAAAATAAACAATGAATGCAAGAAAATATAAAAGCTAGAAAAATATTAGTGAAATTTGTGGTTTTTAAACGTTATCCTGTACACATTTGTTCAAATTAATTTTATGTTTCATAACATGTTATTGCACTTGTGACGCTCGTAGTTTTTCCCAAATGAGGATTTTTCTTTTTGTTCCAGTTTCTGTTTTTATCCTCTTCCCAGTGGTTATAATAAATTGTAGTGATCAAAAAGCTTCTTTAATTCATGAAACCAAAACGTATACCACGCTTATACAATTTCAGATTTCAATTAAAAAAACTATTGTAAACCAATATTTTTAAATAATAATAACAACAACAACAACAACAACAACAACAACAATTTTAAACTACTACAAAAAGTGAGTGTGCATAATGCAAACAAAGTTGTTTCTTTTTTTAAATGTATGAATAAAAATTAATATTAATGTAATTATGTAACATTTGTAACATTTATTATTGAAAATACACAGAATTTATTATTATAACCTTTATTATACCAGGAAAGACACATTGAAAATAAAAATCTCTTTTACAAGAGCGTCCTGGCCAAGATTAGGCAATATACATGTCACATGGGTCTAACAGACAACAAACAAAAAACAATTAACATGAATCACACATTGACAAACAAATTATTCAAAACATCTACAAGCCCGTGTTTTAATTTCTACATAATTTATAGAAAACATCTCACCTTCACTGTAAAAACAGAAACTTGATTCATGATTGGTATTTGTGAATGTTCACACTAATGACGCATGCGGGGGTGTAATATGGTCATTTTAACTTGTCTATGGTTCCTTCCATTTATTTCCCAACGGTTACATTTTTAGAAATGAGAGCATTTCATCAAATAAAATCATACAATGGAGGTGCGTTTCCTGCATTTATGTCCTCAGTGAGACAAGCAGCATGTCTGATGGAGAATTTGTGTAATAAGCAATTCAATCAGACATGCAGGACATGCACACTTCATATTTAATAAATGAGTTTTTTTGCAGTTTAATATTCAGACACTTGTCCATGTTGCAGTTTTATTGCCTGTACAGCACTACTTTTTATTTATTCATCCAAATGTAGCTACATTCTGTGACACTGCACTTTTTACAGTGAGTTACAGTTTTTCCTAACTGGATTTCATGGTTCCTTCCACTTTTTTCTCATCAGGAAAATCCTACGACAGTAAAGCTGTTTGCTCTCCGACTTTAAAATTAAAGCAATTCAGCAATTAAAAAAAAAAAAAAAATCAATAGAATCAGAAAAGTGTGTCTGGATAAAATCCAAATCTATCAGTACAGTGAAGAAAAAAAAGCAATAATAACTCCATATACTTCCCTTCATCATCATAATGTCTCTGAAGGATTCAATTCAATTCAAGTTTATTTATATAGCGCTTTTTACAATGTAGATTGTGTCAAAGCAGCTTAACACGGTTGTAGTAAAGTCCAGATTTCAGAGTTGAAGTTCAGTTTAGTTCAGTGTGGTTTAAATTTCACTGCTGAAAGTTCAAACACTGAAGAGCAAATACACCGAAGTGCAGCTCCACAGGTCCCGATCCGAGCAAGCCTGTGGCAAGGAAATGGGTAAGGAGAAAAAAATAAATAAAAAAATAATAATAAGAAGAATAAATTCACTGACGAAGTGACCTCGAGAGAAACCAGGCTCTGTTGGGCACGACCATTATTGTTCTGGCCAAACGTCCTGTGTGGAGCTGCAGTCTAGGCGCTGGAGACGCTGGACGTCTATCGTGGAAAAGCTGCAGCTGTGGGTAGGGCACCAGCAGGATGTCAGGCTGGCCCACAGGATCAATGCATGGACTTGTTTGTCACTGTGGGCTTTCAGGAATCAGTCTCCTGCACTCCACTCCTCCATGACCACCACAGCACCAGCTCTGGATACGGCCTGATCCAGGATACCTTGGGATCATCTCTTCACAGGTCTTGGATCTCATTAATGGTGCTGCATAGTCTGTAGGGGCCTCGGGATGAGTATTCCCAGGTGGAAATAGAAAATAAAGAAAATAATTAGCGTAGCTGCTGTTCATAGTGTATTTAAACCAGAAAGAAAATGGATTGTTATAGATGAAAATAGCAGTTATATAAACAAACTTGTAAAGCATATGAGAGTTTCTAACAATGTCTGGTGCATTAAGAGAGGAGGAGTGTGTTCTACAGGTGGTTGTCAACCCAGCTCACCTGTGTGGAGCACACTCATGCATCATACTGTTATGCAATGCATTGAGTGTATGCTTTACTAAAAAGATAGGTCTTTAATCTACTTTTAAACAGAGTGCGTGTCTGAGACTCGGACATTATCAGGAAGGCTATTCCAGAGTTTAGGAGCAATAAATGAGAAGGCTCGACCTCCTTTACTCGACTTTGCTATTCTAGGTACTACCAGAAGCCTTGAATTGAGATCTTAAAGAGCTGGTTGGATTGTAGTGAGACAGAAGGTTGGTTAGATAAACAGGAACTATATTATTTAAAGCTTTATAGGCAAGAAGCAATATTTTGTAATCAATACAGAACTTAACAGGTAGCCAGTGTAAGGAGGATAAAATTGGGGTGATATGATATTTTCTAGACCTGGTAAGAACTCTGGCAGCTGCATTTTGTACTAGCTGAAGTTTATTAATAGAGGATGCTGGGCAACCAGTGAACAGAGCATTACAGTAATCCAGCCTAGAAGTCATAAAAGCATGAACTAGCTTTTCTGCATCTGAGATGGATAGCATATTTCGTAACTTAGCGATATTTCTCAGATGAAAGAAGGTGTTTTTTGTGACATGGGAGATATGATTTTCAAAAGTTAAATTGCTGTCTAACATAACGCCCAGATCTTTTACAGTAGAGCTAATGCTAACTTTGTATCCCTCTAATTGCAGGTCAAGTTGTGAGATCTGCTGTGTACAGGATTTAGGTCCAATAAGTAATAATTCTGTTTTGTCTGAATTTAAGAGAAGAAATTGTTGGTCATCCAGTCTTTAACATCTTTAATACACTCAGTTAGCTTAGACAGTTCAGATGTCTCATCAGGTTTTGTTGAAATATATAATTGGGTATCATCTGCATAGCAGTGAAAGCTGATCCCGTGTCTTCTAGTAATGTCTCCCAGGGGTAGCATGTATATTGTAAACAGCAAAGAGCCTAAAACTGATCCTTGAGGCACCCCATACTTTACTGGCCTGACTTGTAAAAGCTGTCCATTTATATTTACAAACTGGTAATGGTCAGTTAAGTATGAGTTAAACCATTGTAGAGCCTGTCCCTGGACACCTGTAGAATTTAAGTGATCTATGAGGATATTGTGGTTGATGGTGTCAAATGCAGCACTGAAATCAAGTAAAACAAATAACGAGATGCACCCTTGGTCAGCAGCTAAGAGTAGATCGTTGGTTATCATCACTAATGCGGTTTCTGTACTGTGATGAGGCCTGAAACCTGATTGAAACACTTCAAAAACATTGTTCATCTGCAGAAAGGAGGATAATTGGGCAGCAACTACTTTTTCTAGTATTTTAGACATAAATGGAAGATTTGAAATAGGCCTATAATTAGCCAAGTTGCTGGGGTCTAGTTGTGGTTTCTTAATAATAGGCTTAATAACAGCTAGCTTGAAAGGATTTGGAACATGGCCTAAAGATAAAGAAGAGTTAATAACATCAAGAAGAGGTTCTCCTACTACAGGCAGCAACTCAGTAATTTTTTTTGGAATTGGGTCTAACATGCATGTAGCTGGTTTAGAACCATTTATAAGTTTATCTAGCTCTTCCTGTTCTGTCATTTTGAAGCACTGTAGATTAAATTGATTCAGTGGAATGTTTAATGGATCTGAAGTATAATGTGGTGCAGAAAGTTTAACATCTTCCATTTTCTGTCTGAAGCCTTCTATTTTATCACTGAAGAAATTCATGAAGTCATCACTACTAATTTGCGGTGGGATATTTTGTTCCAAAGATGACCGATTATTTGTTAAATTTACCAATGGTGTTAAATAAGAATCTAGGATTGTTATGATTATTTTCTATCAGTTTGCAGAGGTGCTCAGCCCTGGCGGATTTTAAAGCCCTCCTATAGCTGGACATACTATCTTTGTACGCGATTCTATATACCTCTAATTTAGTTTTTTTCCCACTTACGTTGCAGGGCACGAGTTGCTGTTTTGAGAGCGCGAGTATGACTGTTATACCATGGTGTAGTTTTATTCTCTCTAGCCTTTTTTAAATTTGATGGGTGCCGCAGTATTTAGTGTTAGTAAAGATAGCCTCCTTACTGCATCAAGGTCATGTGTGTTCGAGGGTGCATTTAGAAATCGAGAAAGATCAGGTAAGTTATTTGTAAATTCGTCCTTAGTGGACGAGACGATAGTTCTACCAGGGCGATATATCTGCATATCTGCTAATGTCAGGTAAACACAGCTTATATAATAAGAGGTAGTGGTCTGTTATATCATCACTTTGTGGTATAATGTCTACATCAATGACCTCAATTCCATGGGACAAAATTAGATCTAATGTATGCTTTGAGCGGTGGGTTGGACCAACAATGTTTTGCTTTATCCCAAGTGATTGTAGTAAATCTGTAAACGCGCGCACTAACGTACCATTAGCGTCATCTATGTGGATGTTAAAGTCTCCTACAATTAGTATTTTATCAGTTTTAACTAGTAAGTCAGAAATAAAATCAGAAAACTCTTTTAGAAAATTGACATAGGGTCCTGGGGGTCTATATATGGTGATTAAAGCAAGAGATAACAGTTTTTCATAATATCCGGAAGCATAACCTTGAGTGCCAATACTTCAAAAGAGTTAAACATGAGTCCATTTCTCTGATTAACGTTAAGAATATCACTAAAGATTGATGCAACTCCACCACCACGACCAATCTGACGAGCCACATGCTTATATAAGAATCCTGAAGGAGTTGCTTCATTTAAGCTAATATAGTTATTTTGTTTCAGCCAGGTTTCAGTGAGACCGAGTGCATTAAGATTATTGTCTGTTATCATTTCATTTATGATAAGTGCTTTAGGTGCTAGTGACCTGATGTTTAGGAGACCAAGCTTTATAAAATGTCTATTTTTACTTTTTTCAAGTTTTTCTGGTTTGATTCTTAATAGATTTTCTCCAGAGCACATAGTAAGTTTAACTTCTTGATCTAATAATACGAGGAACAGACACAGTCTCTATGGGGTTAGCCAGGTATGCATTACTGTGAAACTATGAATGTTGTCATCTACATAAAGTATATGGTGATTGATTATAGGAGGGATGACATTAAATGAATTAAAGGTTTGGACATTTAAATTGTTGACACATACTTAGGGGTGGTCAAAGATGATAAATTGATCTTCCAACCCAACGCCTTGGCCGTCTGTAAAAACAAAGATCGTCACAGTCTTCTCCTTTTGCATTGTATCATGGTATGGTAATCTGAGTCTATCTTATAAAAACAGGTTGAGTAGCCTCGTGAAAGTGGCAGGCAAGATTATTGTTATTAACCAAACTGGGCCTACTGAAATTTTCCAAAAGTGTGTTGCGGAGAAATCCTAGGTTATTTTCCGTACTACCGACCACCCACTACAGATTCAGATGTTGCCATCATGACATTTTTAGACACTTTTTAGAGTTCTTGCATGCAAGATGAATAGAAAAACTATGTATATAATTTATAAGGGTGGACATGAAGTTATTGAACAAGTCAGGTGAGAACCTAAAAAACTATAAATCATGTTGCACCTAGTGAACGTTAGATTGGGGAAATGTGGGACTCATTGTATGCTTTTTATATGTAAAAATTGGTTATGTGTACATGGCGACTGTTAATGTAATGGCACTTTGCTGCAATTTTAGTTTCCCTAAACGGGACAATAAAGTTGAGCTTGAGTCGCTTTTGGAAAGAAATGTGTGAATCACATTGTAAACATGCTTGGTCTGAAAATATTCTGCAAAAGCTAAATCAGATTCCAGCAGAACCTCCTATGACCGCCATCTGAATCTTGATCCATCATTTAAACGTAATAAAATGCATGGCTGAAATACAATCGAGTGACTTGAGAATTGCCCATAATGCTGCCACAAATAATCATTACAACTCTCTCCCTTTGTGGCCAACATCCATACATTCGCTACCAAAACTGACACATCTGCTCTTTCACAGCCAGTTTAATAGCCTCTGTTCTCTCAGGACTGAAAGAGGCACTTAGTTCATGCCGATACTCACTTTCTGCCCATTATATTTTAATTGTATTAGCAATTGAAACAGAAATAAAACCAAAAGAGTAATCCATTGCTTACCATCAGTGACCAAGTACATGTGCATGCGAGCATCAAAGTTCATTCTTCATGATCTCATTTAAAATCCAATGTCTGCATTTTCCTGAATTCCTTCACAGTTGTTGGAGGATAATGCAGACACGTCCTTGGAGTAAAGTACAGGATGTCATTCACTGTTTTACAAGCTTTGATGCATTGTGATAATCTCACTAAAACTACACAAAACGCATGCAGATAATGGAGTTTTATGTGACCGCTTTTCACTGCTAAAGAAAGGGTTTGATTTGTGTCAATATTGAAGTGCTATGTTATTGATGATCACACAGGATGCAAGTATTGCAACATTTTGCATCTCATTCATGGCTTGTTCCTGCCTTCAGTTACCTGAATCATTGGGGATGCAGAGCGCAAGGCATGGGTCCCATGATGGAGCACTTAAATTAGGCCGTCTGTTACGCACAGAGGAAGCGTCTTTATGCCCAGTCGCTGCTTCCGTGCTCTTTCCTCTTAAGGGAGCAAAGATCCTAGATGCGTTCGAGTGTAGCGTGCAAAACCGAAGACAGATTCTCTCAAAGGCTGACAGGCCTAAAGAGAGTTTTGAAATATCTGGGGACGGCAGTCGAAAAAATATCACAGCAACTGGCTTAATTTAATGTCTGCGTTGATGTTAAACATTTATGCAGAGGCTTGTATTCAATCTAACCTCAGGGTTAGAATTCAAAGCCAACGATAATCCACAAAATAACAAGTGTAGCTCTCTTGCGTTAATTAGACACAGCAAGCAAGAAAATAATTGTACAGCATAGAGCTTGCGAAAGATGGAGCTTTTGTTGTTGAAGGCTGAATGTAACCGGGTTGAATAACTTTTTTTTTTTTTTTTACAGAAAACTGGCATTCACTAAGATAAAAACCAATGGTTTGAAAGTCTAGAGACATTTTTGATCATTTCAAACTCTTCAAATGGGTCTTCATATATGTGTGTTGGAGAGTAATATGCTGCTCGTTGGTCTTTTTAAAAAAGGAGCTGATTCATCTAAGCCTGGTTTAAAAAAAAAAAAAAAAAAAAAAAAAAAAAAAAAAAAGGAGTCGCAAGTGGCTACACATGCTTTATCCACAGAGCCAAAATGCAATTTCTGTCTGGGAGATGGACAGGTTTAGTATTTGGTGAACAATGGGGCTGGTTTGTAGGATGGACTGCAGAGCTTCCTTTGGCGAATGGCGGGGCAGGAAAGCCACTCACAAGCTAGTCTGTAAAAAGCCTTAAACAATGGTCAGTCCCAGAGTCCCAGTGCATCTTAAAGCTCCTGCTTTTGTGGGGAAAGAAAAGCAGATCAATTTCTCTGTCTACTGGAGTCCAATGTTGTCCATGTGCCAAAAAAAAAAAAAAAAAAAAAAAGGGGATAGATGATCTGAGGCCGAGTTGATGGCAAAACTTTCTTAGCACAAGATAGAGGTAATTGGAACAATGAAAGTAATAAATTACAAATGATGCTTGAAATTGCTAATTTAAGCAACACGATTTTTAAAATGCTTTATCCATTTATGTTTGACTGACATGTTAATTAACCAAAAAAAATTGATTTGGCTTTTTGTCATTTAGGGTTTATCAAAACACTATTATGCTCCAAAAATATAAATCTAACGTGCAATTTAAGGGGCTAAACTATGTTAATTAGGTTAGCTAGTCAAGTTACGCTAACTAGGCATGTCATTGTTTAACAATGGTTTGTTTTATAGCCAATTGAAAAACAATTTAATCAAATAAAATAATAATAATAATAATATATAGCTTAAGGGGATGTATATGATAAGATGTACATGCTTAAGGGGATGAGATTATTCACACACAAACACATAGCCCTCCTATAAAATTTATTCTACATATACGCTACTGCTTCAAACGCATGTTATGATTAAATCTCTGGATCAGAGGCTCTAGTACTGTGAAACAGGTGTCAAGGTTCATGACCCTCGGCTGTACATGGCTCATTCTTGGCTGATCTTAATCCCTCATTTACAAGCGTCTACATGCATGAACCAAAAGCATCTACAGCACATGCCAGAGAAGCTTCTTTGAGTACAAACATCATAGAAAAGTCAGGGATGAACCCAAATTTCATGTACAGAGCAGTCGGTTGTATGTTTAGCCAGAAAGGCAAGCTACTTTTGAGGGGCAGAATCTAATTAAAGACGGTGAGGCTTGTTAAATGGCAGGCCTTTCTTGCACGATATGGCCTTGACGGCCCCTGTGCAGGCGAACATTAATTTCAGTTTCACTCTGCTTCACTGCTTCCCTTCTGTAACTTATGAACGGCTCCTGAAATGTCTCTCGTTGGCCTATCTGTTTTATCTGTCACTAGGAGGGCACATTTCAAAACCGCCGTCACACAGTAAAGCATTATGAATGGAACCTCGATGACATGCCAGTAATACTGTGAAAACAAGAGCCCGACTGGCTTCAGTGTCACACCGCTGCTATTTTTCCCCTGTTATCCTTTGCATTAGCGTAAAAAGGATTATGCGGTTACAAACTGGATACAGGGTTGACTGGCAGAATGGCAGTGGTGCTGATTAGCCCTGCCAGTCAGCAGAATGTCCTGACCAGTACTATTCATTTATTTATTTCAAGGAAGGTTCCAGAATGAAATAAAATATAAGCACAAAAATGAAAGTTCGAGTCGATGTATGGGTTTGTTTTGGTATGCTGGAGTAGTCTCCTGACGGGAATGAAATACTGTTAAAGGATTAGTTCAACCAAAAATGGAAATCCTGTCATCATTTACTCACCCTCATCCTGTTTCAAACCCACATGACTGACCTTGTGCAAAAGATGCTAAATTTAGGGGTGGGGGGGGATTGGGGCCTGGGAGAATGCACCATTTCTAAAATATATTTTTTTACTGATACCTAAAAAGGAAACCAAAATAATAATAATAATAATAATAACAATAATAATAATAATAATAATAATAATAATAATAAGTAGTAGTAGCAGCAGCAAATATAAAAATACTAATAAAAAGATAACAGGTTAGAGTTTTTCCTTAATGAATTACAGCTATATAATAATAGTATATAGTAAAGTAGATATACAGCTTATACGCTGAATTAGAAAAATGCTTTTTTTTTCTAGTTTTTTGTAATCTGTATTAACATACAATAATTTTCCTTTGACTTAGTACCTTTTATTTATTAGGGGTCGCCACAGCGGAATAAACCGCCAACTATTCCTGCATATGTTTTACACATTGGATGCCACTGTGGGTTCCAGCTGCAACCCAGTACTGGAAAACACCCATACCCTACTCACTTTTACACACACACACACACACACTACGGTCAATTTAGTTAATCCAATTCACTTATGCACGTCCTTGGACTGTGGGGGAAACCGGAGCACCTAGAGGAAACCCACACGAACACAGGGAGAACATGCAAACTCCACACAGAAATGCCAACTGGACCAGCTGGAACTCGAACCAGCGACCTTCTTGCTGTGAGGTGACATCGCTAACCCCTGAGCAACCGTGCCACCCTGTATTAACATACATGAGTCTTTTTTTTAGATTTATTTAATGTTATGTACTTCATGTTTATTGAGTTATTCTTGTGTCATGCGAGTTAATACACACACACACACACACACACACACACACACACACACACACACACA
>CAIGQW010052715.1:401647-413575 GCA_903798125.1 Danio choprae
ACACACACACACACACACACACACACACACACACACACACACACACACACACACACAGGCCAAGTTTTTTATGGAAGGGTCCCCCTAGCATGCAAGAGGACAGCAGCTGTATTTGCATGAAACAAGAGGAAGCGATTGTACATCTGCAATCCCTAATAATGTAGTTAAATAATTGTACACAAATATTGATTTCATTATTACTATTTAACTCACTAAATTCAGAGCAACCGTGAAGAAAAACAATTCTGAGGCATACAAAGCCAACTTGACTTATCTGAAAGGATGAGCCTGTTTTTAACTGGTCCTTTGGAACACTTAATTCAGACTGGTCAAGGTTTTCACTGGTTATTATCAAAGGATAACAAACCGCTGAGTGACTGTGTCTCAGTTTCTATTGTATTGAATATTAAATTGAAGGACTTAACCATTCTGTAATATTATTGCTGTGTAAATCTTGCAAGGACGATCAATTTTACATTGTAATGGAAGATAACAAACCGACAAGAATTTAAAACAGTTTCATCAAATCAATATCTCGTCCTCATAATTATTTATAGGTGAAAATCCGTGTAATGCTTTGTACAACTGTGCCACATCTCTTAAATGTTTGTCTATTTTGAACTAGGTGCTTGTTAGCAATTGTTTTCTTCACAAATGCTTTGTGTTCAAGGAGCTAATAAAATATTAAACTCAAATCAATATTAGGTGGCCAGTTTTGCACTTACGTGGCGATTCCAGCCAAGTGGTCAAATAGTGATCACGCTGCCGGGGTTTATTAAGCGATAAAATTGTTAGTGAATTAATTTGGTCAGCCCTAAAATACAAAAACTAAAATACTCTTAATACAAACAGAAGCAAACAAAAGCTGGGTTTCCACCACCCTGTGTTAATGCACATTTTAAAGTATCACATGAAAAGCAAGAGATGGAAACAGCTAATTTCTAATAAAAATCCCTTAATTTTGTTACAACAGACTCAAAATAGTAACATAAGAGAGACAATGCGGACCAGGTACATTTCAAAGAGAAATGATTTCTTAGCAAATAACATACTTAAAAGATATTTAAAGCAACCAAAGTCAGTATACAGTAAGTGGAAGTCATGGGTGAATAGCGTATGCACGGTAGTACACTGAGTTCATGCTCCAAAACAAAATAAAATAATCAAAAATGACAGGGAGGAAGGTCCAGCTTTGATGTGAGAGCTCCTCCCTCACATCAAATGTTTTGGTCTTTATAAATCGACAAATAGTGGGTTTCAGGTGAGATGACCCACCCACAAATCATGAACCAGGCTCTGCAAATTACTAAACACAACCAGGTCCAACACAGGACCTAAAATAGATGATGGAAACCTCGCTAATGGCAGCAATTTCACTTATGGGTGGTCGATCTCTTTACAAAGAAATACAATTTTCTGTCTCATACACAAATGGAAACTATAAACCAATAAGGTCAGATCAGCAATAATACATCTACATCCCAGACTCCCCAGACACCAGTAAGGTCAAAGTTGCAATGTAATTAAACAAAACTAGACCACATAGCTTCAGAAGAACCATAAAATGATCAGATAGAGTCTCTTCTTTACTAATGTCACAATTAAATTCATCCGCAGTAATCCACTTAAGTGTGGCTGGATCCTGTTGATCTGCCTTCACAGGGCTGCTAGGCTCTACATCACAAATCCCTCCATTTCATCCATATTTAAATAAGAAAGCAGCATTTATGCATATGAAGCCTAGCATATTTATGGTGGTGAAAGTCTTGGTCTCGAGCACAAAAAGTGGGGTATAAAGAATCAAAGCACTTAGCAGTGTCTGTTTACAAAGCCACAAGAGGTTGAAACCTGCATTATGTGATTCCCAGCAGAAAAGTTAGTCTTTTGAAGGCACTTTTCTCTCCACCACCAGCAAACAGCTGCAAAGGCATGATCAAATACGGCCCCTAACGCGTAATCAGGCTAAGCCCCAATGGTCATCCTCTTATGATGCTTTAAAATAACAAAAAACATGCAACGTTTCAAACAAAAAGCCAGAGTCCAGCTGAGTCCTACAGGGAATATCCTCTGAAATAAATACTTGAAACCATTGAAAGCAAAACACAATGAGCAATTAAATGAATTGGATTCTGACCACTAAAGTTATCCTTTTCTCAAGTGCCTACAGAGAAGACGGAGTGGCCATATGGACACCAATGTCCACAGGCGACAAAGAGGACTGAAATCCAACAGTGCTTATTTGTGCATGAGCACGAAAAGATATCAAAAGGGAATGGGAGGGAAAGCTGACAGGGTGTTAGAGAAGGGGGGGTGGGGGGGGGGGGAATGAAAGGGCAAATACAATGGGAAACATTACTCGTGCTGAAAATTATTATGTATCCAAGTGCCCTTCAGCATAAATGTGGAAACCAATTAGGTGGAGTACGAAGCTGTAATGTTCAGTTTGGAACATGGATACATCAGCTTTCCTATGTTACGAAGATAAAGGCAAACAATTTTTGATAATGGCAGCGCCTGAAGGTGGGCTCAATGCAGTCTTATGAAGAGATGCATGATGTCTGGATGCCAAACATGCCTCATCACATGCCCTAACAAAACGCGGCATCATTTCGCTCAGAAAGAGGCATCTTCTTCAGCTCTCCACCCCATAGTGTAAGGCGCATTCAGGCTTGTGCAGAGGCATGAAAGATGAGAACTGATGAGGCCATTATTCTCCCTGATAAAGGGTGGGTGTTTGCCACAAGACAAACACAATGGCACACTCCGCAGGTAAATGATGCTCCTCGCCGCATTGTAATCATGTTGCAATCACGTTGTGCCTCAAAAACTGCAGTTTTACTTCAAAGAACACTTTGCCCCCATGATCAACTGGTTTACTTCATGCCTGGTTATAAAATGAACAAAAACATTGAGCTTTCAACACTAGAAGACTTGTACAGTAAAGAATGGTCAACAAGTGTGACACTCAGCTATGTGAGGCACACTCAGAATTTATCATTTTTTTGGGGTTGTCATGTGGTGAAGGAGAAGCAGATATTTGTTATACAAATATTTGCAGAATAACTCAATTTTTCATCTAATGAAGATTAGATTTGTCAAACAAATACACAAGCTTAAACAATGAATTGAGTATAGGAAATTAATGTAAAAATATCTCTGTTACATTGTTTAACATTGTTTAAGTGTTAATTATTATTTTTTTTAAAATCTAAAAAGGCCATCACATATACATGATTCAAATGTTTAATTTGTATTCTGTATACTAGGAGATTTGCAAGAATTAAGTAGTACTGAGTCAAGTAATTATATGGCGAGTAATTAAGTTAAACTTATTAAAGTGATTAAAAAAAAAGTAATGATGCAAGTAGTAATGCACTACATTTTTGAAGCAACTTACCCAATACTGTTCTCAGGCCATCCAAAATGTAGGTGACATTTCTTTTTTCCTTCAGCTGAAAAAAAACATTTACAATCAATGAAGTGAACAGATTTACCTGTGCAAGAAACTCAACTTTATTTACTACTTTAAAACTACAGCCTGAATCAACAGCACAGAGCATGTTCACAGCAGCCTGGAGTGTCAGCGTACTGCATCACACATTGCAAATCTGCAAAGTCATTGCTCTCAATTATTATTTTGCACACAAATGTCATCTAAATATTTTACATAGGCTGTGGGATCTAGGATAAGCAGAAGTACTAGCTAGATGAAGAATAACACTCATAACCTCAATCTCCATTGTAAACATAAACAGTACAAGCTCATGCTGTGTATTTGCAATTGAGAAGGATGCCTGCGTTGTATTCTTCATCAAAAATGGTACTTCTGCTTATCCTAGATCCTACATTGTAAATAAATGAGCAAGATTAAGTTCGTTATTTCAGACGGGAAGACGGACTTCACAGATGTCCAAACTTCAATAAGCATCATTACGCGACTCTCATGAACATGTTCAGGATTGTTTGTGCGAAAAGTAATAATGTTAAAAATAATGTTCAGCTTCTTGTGCAAATTGTTTCTCTTCATAAGACCTTAATGTCAGAAGATTAAAAAAATATACACATAAAAACTAATGCAAAGTTCTGGCAATTAAATCACCAAGGACCACAGTTTCAGCTAAAATACATACTTTTAATACTGTATGCTACTGAAGAAAAAGTCACTTTGTATATTGATGGAATTTTAATTGATCCCTTTAACATTAACCCTTTATATGTATAGTAGCACTTCAAATCAGGGAAATTAGCGTACATCTGCATCACTGGTAGTTCCTATTGCATTGGACCAGATGCCAGAACCTACTTTAGTCCCCTATAAAGTGTTTCTATAACTAAATAAATTCCCAGTTTATGTAGTGTAAACATACCAAGAGTGGGTATATTACAACAGTTTTAACACAAAAAAAAAAATCCCTTCAAGTCTGAGATCTAAGAAAACAGAGAGTCAAAATCAGAACCAGACACTTTGAGGGTACAATGTCAAAGGTTTGCCTACATGACCTCAGAAATTGTGTCTTTCTTTTCTCTTTTTCTTTACATTCAAAGCCCTAGCAAGCTAAGCTCATATAAAATGCAGTAGTCTGATTACCCTGGGAAATAAAACAAGAGAATTTGTATTTAATGTAGCTTTTGTGCCTTCAGCCCCACTCTCAGAGGAGCTTGAACTGATCACCTCTTACAATCTTAGTGCAGATATTTTCGAACAGAAAAGACTCGCAGTGAAGTGCACAAAGCACAGTACGGGTAGCTGATCATGCAAAATGAATGAGTGGTATATTCATTGTGGTCAGACATGTAATTTATGAACCATCAGACTGTAAAGATTTCACAATGCATGCAAACTCTTCTACTAAATGCTTCAAATAAAACAAAATGGTTTCTGGTACAAATTAAACTCTGCAAAAATTGTTACGTTAGCGCAGCCCATTTGAATAAGGGTAAATGCTGCCATCTGAACCTTCAACACATCATTGTTCTGGATTTTAAGTAAGTTCCATTTCAAAATGTGTCAATCCCCATTTTGGCCTGGACCAAAAGAACCAAGAAAATTGAAGTTCAGTGGTCAACATTTGAAGTGGATCATCACCTTTCATCAAAATTATCCTAAAACAAGATTGGATGTTGTTCAATAGTTTTAGAACAATTCTGATGAATGGTGATGATCCACTTTAAATGTTGACTACTGTACATGTGTGACACACCCTTCATTTAAACATTGCCCTTGAGGGGCAAGACTTTAAAAAGTAAAAAGACTTTAAAAAGGAAACCATAGGTATTAAGATGTAAATGTCTAGAAAAAAAAAGAATGGTTTAAACTGTTTGATAAAACCGACATCACTTTTTTGGGGGGCATATTTTGGACTATGGAAGCCACCATTCTTTTTTTTTTTGGATGATGTTTAAGTCAAACGTTTGCACCTCTACCTGTGCTCCATTTGTTTCTATCGTCAATGCAACACAACTGGGAAAACAAAATACTGATACGATGCCACCGTGTGTGGGTTTTTGTTGTAATTTTCAGCCAAACAATACCAAAAAGGGAAGTAATTTTCCTGGTGATGAGAAGAGAGAAATGGATGAGAAGATGCCCGATTACTTTAAGGCTTTTAGTAAGGCACAGCTACTGAAATAGTGTGCAGGAGGAGGCAGATGGAAGCATACAATTAAACCAAATACTGTGCCATGAGTGTTTCTGCACAAAGAGTCTATCGAAGTGGATATCAAGAGGACATCGAGTGCAATTCACACTGAGAAATGGCAGGATGTGATCATGCCAACACCTGCCAGTCACAGAAGAAGAATTGTTATTCACGATTGGTCAGTTTCACTGCGGTCACTAAGTGTCTATTTTTTTCCCTCTAGTAATGATTGATGTAGCAGCGAAGGTGAATGTTGACAAGCAGCAGCATGGTTATTGTCTAGCGTTTCTTCTATCTATCTTTTCTCATCATCAATTTCACTTTATATCCTGAAGTATTTAACCTTATAAAATGTTAGATCTTGTGGAAAAAAATAATAATAATAAAATTAATCAAATAAAATCAATCAACAGTACACAAAAAATCTGTAAATTAGCAGTTTTCCGCATTTTGTGATTCATGTTTTACTTTCCCACTTGTTTTGAATTGCATTATGCAACCTTGATCTTTCTCCCATAAACTTTTAACCTTAAAGTTTAAAAAAAAGTGACTTGTATTAACATTTTTAATAGTTTAAAGTGATATATTGTCTGGGTTATTGCTGTATAATATGGAACAAAAAAAACTTGTAATAAACTGTCAGTACAGTTTGTTATTTGACAGATTTATTTCAATATGTATTATTTGTTATACATTATATTATTTCAAACTACTAAAAAAAAAAAAAAAAAAAAAAAAGTAAGTCACTTTGTTAGTAAGGGTAGTGTTGAATTTTCAATGTCAAAAGTTGACAGAGCAGAGATCGAGGTCCCATAATGAAATTCATAACCGTAAAAACAAATAAAAACACTTGTGAATCACAAAATACACAAACTGTAAATTAACAGATATTTTTTCATAGTAGTGAAGACCCACATCCCTTTGATTGATATGGCACAATATAGCCTCATACTAGTATTTTACTTACAGAGTTGTGTTCAAATATCTACAGGCAGCCTCTGTGACTCAATTTGACGTCAAAGTGTGCATCTAAAATAACAGCAGCCATAGTCCAAAATTTTATTATTAATATAAAATTTTTTTAAACAACGTAAATCTATTGGGTTTCTACTTCATATTTCATTAAGAAACATTATTTATGTTATATTAATCTTTGCTACTCAGCTCACCCTTTAAACTTGACTCGGACCCAGTACAAAGCCTTGACTCTGCATAACCCTAAAATCTCAGGACTGCATATTAGCAAAGGCCATGAGACAACAGGCCCACATTAAATATGCCATTTGCAACAAGGGCCTTCTTTTATGCAAACACAGCATTGCATACTCCAAACTTGTTAGGATTGGAGAGCGATATGAGCAATTCCAGCATTATGGCTGAGACCTTTAAAGTAAAAACTCAAAACGTAAAATTCACAGAGAAAGTGCATGTTAACATTATATTGAAATATCGGTTTATATTTTCTGTTTATACTCTATAGTTATGGGATCATAGAAATATCAATCTGAAACCATTTTTTGATTGCAAATAAGAAAAATACACGCGTTATGAATGCGACCAAAACAGTTAGCACGTTTACAGTATACAACATACTTTGTAGAAATTCTGTGAAGTAAACTGCTCAACCCAAAAGAAACCATGATAATCAAAAGCATAAGGATAAAGCATTTTGTTCTCTATAGAACAAAAATGATTGATTTTATTTTACATTTTTGCATTTATGAGCTAAAAGCTTCATTATGGATGTGACATCTCTCCATTATAGATGTGACAGATGTGAAATTGCCACTTGTGTGACTTTGTTGATGCTTTCAAACAATTATATTTGATTTACCAGAGACATTGAGTATTTTTATACTATAAAATACACAAACTTAGCAGAAACGGTTTCACTATTTCGGTAAAAACTGGGAAGGTTGCACATTTCATGGCAATGTTGACAATTGTATGGAATTGCTCATATTACTATTTTAAAGTCCTCCTCATCCAGTCAGCTCAATAAGATTGAAAAGAGCCTATATGAAATCTCACAGGTCACCTTCTCCTGCGAGCATCCACACACAGGGCAATGAAAAACGGAGCACCAAAGCTTAAGCCACTCATTCGCTCTCCTCATGTTCAATCAGTCTGAACATGCAGCGCTGAAGAGAAAGTGAAATCAGAGCGCAGCAGCTCACGCTCAAGAACGCGATCGAACCCTGTTAAATGCTCTTTTCTCTCATTACACAAGAAACACAAAGAGTACAAGATTGAACACATCCTCTCAGGACGCAGTGGGAAGTTAATGACAGAAACAAAGAAATCAAAAGAAAAGCGAGTATATATTCCACCTTGCTGTGAATCTGCACACCCTGTGGAGGCGAGCGCTCATTCAGATTCATAAGAGGATAATTAGACAAAGGCAAACTGCAACTCATTTGTTTTGATTGAGATTTTTTTTTCTCACTGGGTGACCAGAAGGCTTGTTCCACAGGTGTCTAGAGCATCTCCTTCTCAAGATACTTGCTCCTCTACAGCAAGATCATCATTTAAAATGACATTTAGCAGCACACCGGGTATGAGAGTTTATGAGTATGGAGTTTGAAGGGGGGGGCATTCGATTGAGTCCTCAATCTAGTGAGGTGGGCAGTGCCAGCAGCTATCATTAACCTTCACTGTTGCAGACGTCCATGCTTAAAGACACAGTCCACACCCCAAAAAATGCACAAATCTTTTACTCCTTATGTTTGTTTTTTTTTCAAATATTTCCCAAATTATGTTTAACAGAGCAGTAAAGTTGGCGCCAGTAGCCTAGTGGTTAGTGCGTCAACACATAGGAACAAACTTTTTCTGTAGAAAGTCTAATTTGTTTGTTATTGTTTGCTAATAATTCCTGAGGGGTAATAATTCTGACTTCAACTGTAATAGACTTACTTTAATGCTTAATACAGCAGCCAAGAGAGCAAGCAAAAAGTAATGATTGATTGGTATAAATGAAACAAATTAAAACACTTTCAGAAAGAAAAAAAAAAGGTACAAATGTTGTGATTGGAGTAGAATCTCTTCAAAACACATGTACACCTTTGTGCCTTTAAAAACAAAATACATATTAGTACCTTATATGCTCTAAATGGTCTGTGTTTTTTTTTTTTTTTTTTTAATTACAAGTGAGAAACTGCTTTAGATGGTTCAGCATACCTCAAGCACAAGAAAAAAAAATGGACAAAATTATTTCTTTAATTATTATTTCTTAACATGTTTTGCTTTAAAATGTAATGAGTAAATAAATGATGCCCAAGAATATATTTTCATTAGATATGTACTTGAGTTAAAGAACCCACCTTTCAAACTACTCTTAAAAAGTAAGCATTTCCTCAAAGACAAGTCAAATAAATGTAACAAAATAAATATAGCTTGTTAGTACCCACCAATGCTCATCATTACACTTTAATACAACAAAAGTGCATCATAAATTATTTTAATCCTTAAAAAGCAGACAAAAAAAGTGCTTTAATAGATTTAAGTGAAACACATTATGATATTTAAGCAATTCTAAAAAAATAATAATAATAGCCATGGCCATTACTTTCTTCAATAAATTCAATTAAAGATTCATTTCGTGTTACGCAGGGGAATAAAAGGCCACCCAAAAACTAACAATTTGCCATCATGTACCCTAATGTTCCAAAACAAGTTCAATTCAATAATGGCAGTACATTATCATAAATTACTTTAATGCTTTAGTTAATTATTCAAGAGTGTAACCAAAAAATGTAATTTTCCAAGCGTACTGACTTTAGAGAAAAACAAGCTGATATTTAAGCTACTTTAATATAAAAAAAAAAAAAAAAAGGTGGTTCTAGCAATTGCTCGAATATTAAAGTGGATATTCATGGATATTCACGTTGTAATTCAGGTTTTGGTTCTACATTATATATTTAAGAGTACATGCTATATTTAAGATTATATTAAGAAATATTTAAAATGTACAAGCTATATTTTTACAAATATAAATATAGCTTATTATATTACAAGCAGTGTTGCCACTGGCCTGCTCGGATCGGGACTTGTGGAGCTGCGTGTCGGTGGATTTGCTCTTCAGTATTTGAACTTTCAGCAGTGAAACTTAAACCACACTGAACTGAACTAAACTGAACTAAACTCTGAAATCTGAACTTTACTAGAACATGTTAAGCTGCTTTGACACAATCTACGTTGTAAAAAGCGCTAGATAAATAAATTTGAATTGAATATTTAAGATTTGTGTGTGTGAATGCATTTTATACAAGTTTACGTATACAGTTTTAGCATTTTTCCTCATTACATTCCTATTAAACGTAATGTAATTAGAGTCAAAGTATACATAAATAAATGAGGTGAGATTTGTAATAATCCTAACAACCTAAACATTTGAAATGCACATTTTATTTTAATCACATATATTTAAACTATGAACCATACTGTAATCAATATGTAACTGAATACATTTAACATTTACACTGACACCAAACAATTTAAAATAAAAAAAATAAAAAACTCTGATAACATTTGGTATAAATAAAATAGATGGACAGTTTATCTTGTGGCGTTCTAGTGTAGAGAAATCTTTCCTGCTTCTAACTCAATTCAGAAGGACATATTTTCATGACATCAAGTTGATTAGTTAGTTTATGTTAAAACCGTGTAATCCAAACGGACGAAAATTATTATATGCAATTCAAAAGCATGAATCTGGCCTAAATATTTTTGAGTGTAGCTCAACTATAACTGGGCGAGTCTGTTGACACTGTACAGCCGGAGTCCTTGAGCTGCTATGGCAAAACTAATAAACAAGCCTATAATTCCTCAACAAAATCTCCCTCTGCAAGATTAGCACTGGACAAATGTTGCTTTCTGGACAGGGACTAGCAACAGACTAATAGCACTTGTACAAACAAGACAGGAGGGAGAGGGAGAGAGACAGAGGGAAATGGAGCACTTAGAGGAGAGCTACTTCATCCAGCAGCTAAAATAACAATGCTTCAGGTGTTTAAAAAAAATGAAATTGAGCGCCAGGAATGGTTTTGCAAGGATTTATGAAGCCTCCCCACTTGAATCAACTCATTATGAAGCAAAGGACCTTGGGGACTAGCTTGCTCAAATGCTGAAATCTTTCCTCAAAGGTAAGAATCAAGGTTTTAAGTATATGTTTTTTCTTTAAATCCTCTCTAATTGATGCAACTATCCAAAGTCACTGATAAAATACACTGAAAAAAGATGAATTGGATTTACTCATTTTAAGGTAAGTGGTTGCAAACAATTTATATGGGCTAAATTTAAATAAAAAAATTAAGTTGATTAAATTAAACAATTTGTTTAACATTCTGCTTTATATAAATTGTTTGCACTTACCTTAAAAAAAAAAACATTTAGTAAATCCAATGAATATTTTTTTCAGTGTATAAGGTTGAGGTATAAAGACTGAATAAAACAGTTAAGCATTTCCCAAGATTCCTGCTCCAGCCAAGCCCCTTGATCCCGCGGACTACTTGACTTGCAAATGTCCACTGAAACATTTCAGTCAATGACGGATAAAATATTCTCTTTATTCTCCATCGACCCCACAAACCACTGTCTTAACACCACAAAATACAAGTCAGCTTGACCTAGCAGGTAAGGGAGAGAGCCCTTAAGGTGGCCTCAAAAATGAGATGGTACTAAAAGCAGAGAAGATTGCTACAGAATCAAACCAGTGAAGAGCGTCTCAAGAGACATTATTAGCAGCTGCACAGCATTTTCAAAAGACCTACTATAATGTAGTGAGACAGCGAGGGGCATATTTATATTTAATAATTGAGAACTCATGAACTACATATGTTTTTGTAGTTTTCAGAAGAGATGAATCCTTTTGACACACACACATACACACACACACACACACACACACACACTAAAATATATGTTAGCTTGAGAAAGCCTAACATGAATTAAGAGATTGAGAGATAGCTGGAACAATAGAACCATAGATAGAACAATATATAGATAGAAGAATAGAAAGATAGAATAACAGATAGATAGCATGATCTATAGACAAGGATAGATAGATTGAACGAATGAACAATAGATAGATAGAACGATGTATAGGTAGATAGATAGAATTATAGATAGATAGCACAATAGATATAGAATGACATATATATAGAACAACATATAGATTAAACGATAGAACGACATATAGATAGAATGACAGATAGATAGAACAACAGATAGGATGATAGAACTACAGACAGATAGAACGACAGACAGATAGAACTATAGACAGATAGAACGA
>CAIGQW010052715.1:413846-425065 GCA_903798125.1 Danio choprae
AGATAGATAGATAGATAGATAGATAGATAGATAGATAGATAGATAGATAGATACAGAACGACAGATAGAATGACAGATGGGTAAAACAATACAAAGATAGAACGATAGATAGAACAATAGATAGAACCACAGATGATATAACAGATAGGTAGAACAATAGAAAGATAGAACGATAGCTAGAACTAGATCGATAGATAGAACGACAGCTAGATAGATATAATAATAGAAAGATAGAATGATAGATAGATATAACAACAGATAGAACGACAGATAGGTAGAACAATAGAAAGAGAATGATAGCTAAATAGAACGACAGCTAGATAGATAGAATGACAGATAAATAGAACAACAGATAGATAGAACAATGGATAGAATGACAGGTAGAACGACAGATAGACAGATAGAACGACAGATAGATAGATAGATAGATCTCCTGTTGACTTACGAATCAGAAATTACCCGTGAACCATTTTAACAACAAAAACTAAAAAACTAAAAAAAAAACTAAAAAAAAAAAAAAAGTTTTTCATCTTGAAATTTGGTGACTTTTTTTATTTTTATTATTCCAGCAATAGACAAAAAAAAAGGAGAAAATAATAAATTTTCTATTAAAATCTATATTTTCAATTTTACACATTTAGAGTACAATGTTGTCCTTTAATTTTGACCCTCCATCTAATATAACTATTTTATACACCACAAAAACTGCCACACATACACACTCATGAATACTCACTTATGAATACTCTCTTGCTAAAAACTTTTCACACTTATGCAAGACCTTTTAGTATTAGAAAATACACCCTTTAGTCAATACAAGAGTTGCCCACTGATGAAATACTGCACACCGATGAGGAAGACTAAACATTCAGAATTTGTGATGAAGATAGGTCGTTTCTTCATGCAAAATAGATTTGAGGACTGAAATTACATTCAGCTGCTTTATTTTGGAGGTTTAGTTATGGCGGGTCATTTTTTTTTTACCTGGCGAACGATGTATACAGAATTCAGTATACAGAAGGGTTAAGCAAGTTAGTTTCTATTACACTACTCCTAACACAAAGCTAACCCAATTAATATTGCCACTAGGACATTGCAAACACTGTTAACGTGTTTTGTACAATACATGACGCAACAGAATGATAACGTTTTAGCTCTCTATAAACTACATATTTACCCGCAAGATTGAATTTCATTATAGATAAGTTAAAGTCACAGTCCCATGCAGTAGCACAATATAACACATACACTAACAATACAGAACAAACTAATGTGAACATACTCACTCACTGCGATCAAATTGCCTCATCACAGTCTGTATCGTTCCACCAGTTCTGCCACAAAAAATCCAAAGTCAAAACTGATATTTAAGTAGGAGTAGTGTAACGAAATGGATAAAACCGTCATTAACTTTGTCGTTGACACGATGCGTTTAACTTACAGGTGCCAAACACGGGGCTGCAGCTCTGCACAGTTTACTTCCAACCCTAATTAAACACACCTGATCAAACTAATCGAGTCCTTCAGGCTTGTTTAAAAGCTACAGGTAAGTGTGTTGAAGCAGGGTTGGAACTAAACTCTTTTTGGGAAGTTTGACACCTCTGCTTTAAATGGATCACGCATTTGCGGTTCACGTAAACTAACAATGAGGCGAAATTTAAAAGCAAATCAACGAAATGCATAATGGCACTTTAAAACGTGGAGAAAGTGTTGACTGCAGCTAAACAATTAGTTGCCATTTAATTCCATATAACAGCCAAATTTTTGTCATAAAAATTAGTGTATGCAAAATCTACTCACCAGCAAGATATTTTAATACTTCATTAGACCATTTAAGGAGATTTTTATGGAGAGGAATTTTAATGTAATATAAATAAATAAATAAATAAATATCCCTTCCGTTTCTCAGTACACGCTGGACAGTGGGGGGTGTCTAAACTCCTTTCAACGAGGAATTGCCCTTCTGAAAAGCCATGCAATAGGCATTGTATCTGCGGATATTTCATGTTACCATGTGTCCCACAAAATTAAATATTATATATTTTTTATCATCTTTGTAAAGCGATTTTGACTTGATCTATATTGCAAAAAGTGCTGTAGAAATAAAGGTGACTTGATTTGACCCAGTCCTACAATGCAGCCTATTTCACCAAGAGCATCAGCTAACATCAAAATGAACAGGTTGTCATGAGATTCAAAATGCAAATACGCTAATGGAATTTTGATATATTGTTTGCGCATATAATTAACCATAATGATTAATAGTATGCCTACCCAGCGACAAATGGTTTCAGTCTGAGGAAGAAAAAAAAAAATCTTAAAACAAAGTAGATTTACAGACCAGCCATTGTTAATAACTGAAAGCATCCGTGTCAACACAATAAGACTGGGAGGATGTTATACTTTATACACACTGGCTCACATGTGTGCAAGTGTAAAAAAAAAAAAAAAAGTAATACATTAATGTATCAAAAAAGAAAATGAAACCGTAACCTTATACTGGAAGTCAGTGATATCATCTGAAAAAGCTTTCACATCTGCGGGATAAATCTGCAGAAAGCCCAGCTAGAGTAGCCACATGCTATCGCCACAGGAGAGATAATGCAACCTATTTCCTGAAGTCGTGTGAGATAGAATTGATACTTGAAGGACAAGTGTGAGACATAAGACAGTCTGCTTTAATCAGGACACCTTGAATATGATAACAAACAGTACGAGCGAGAGCAACACTGGATAAAATCACCACTGAATAAATAGAGATTTGGTCAGTTGACCCTTTATAGGGCACTCGTTTAAATGCTAGTCATTGGTAAAAGAAAACCTGGAGTGTTATTGTTAAAGACATATTACTTAAAAAAGGAATGGTCAATGAAGTTACCATATGGGTAGTATAAATTGGCAGTAAAAATGATGATAAAACATAAGGGGTCACTAAATATGTCTAATCTGCCACTGTTTTATTTATATTTTTTCTTGAACTACTGTAAAATGAGTCGTATGGTGTGAGTGACATAGCAAAAATTAAGAAAACAACTCTTAGTAATATACAAATAGCATGAGTGCTTTATCTTCATTGGCGGACCCTTATCTTCATATCATTTTATATGAAATAATGAATAATATAGTTTCTCTCTATGATTTTTGGACATTAATAATAAATAGGGGTGTTACATCAAAGGACAACAAAATACAATTTTATAGTGGTCCAAAAAAGTTAAATATGTGAAAAATTCTGACAAAAACTAAACAGATGCACATTATAGGCTTCAGTCATGTTCTTCATCTATTTAAAGTTTCTTTTCGGTGGAATTACTGACTTAAAATTAGCATCCAGTACAGGGTCACACCAAAGGATGTTGTTTTCAGTGACAAAATGTATCAAAGTCCTGTGTTTTTATAGATATATGGATAAAATAAACGATTGTCATTTACTAAAATAGCCACTTTTAAAATTAGGCCTGAGCTATTTATTAATACTTTTATGATTTGATTTAATTTTTATAACAGAATTGATAAGAACTGTAATTTCTTGAACTATGCTTGAGGGCAGTTTTGAGATTTGTCTCTCAAATGTGAAATATGTAATAGCAGTTTTTCTTTAACAAGAGGTCCATAAAAGACTTAGGTGCATTTCTTAGACCAGAAATGAAATGTGAAATGTGCAAATCAGTAAGTGCATTTCTCAAAACTACTTCTACAAATAGCAAATCACCATGGATTAATGCTCAAAATCCTTAGTTCATCTCTCAAAACTACGTTTCTGTGTCAATGAACGTGTCGGTGCCGTCAGAATGAGAAAGGAAAAAGGAAAAAAGACAGGAAAGGAAAAGACAGCACTGCATAGCACAAAGAAAAACAAAAACAAAAGTAGAAATGTGAACATAGAACAATCTCTTTTGAGATGCACCTTCATTAGAAAAAGTCTAGATTCACCAATTCTAGACAGATTTAGATATTTTAAATGCATTATAAAATATAATGACAACTTGGTCAGCCATTTTGCATGTAAAAGATTTAATTGTTGTGGGGGGTGAGACTATTCAACAGAGACTAAAATAATACTTTTGATCAACATGACACAAGCAATTGAGAATGCAGGAAACATCAGAGAATTGCACATAATCATTTGCATTGATGTATGCAAGCATTTGCAACGTGTTCAAAGAATTGAGAATCTGCTTTTTTGATGTGCACAAGTGACAATGTGAAGATTGAACAGGTAGTTTTGAGAATTTCAATTCTGATCTGGGAAATGTACCAAAGCCACTGAGAAAATATGTAAATTACACAAACATACTTGATTCCACACAATCGATTTGTGTTGGGTCAACATTTTAAAAATTAAGTCAATTTATTAGTTTTTACAATTGGATCGTAAGTGGATTCAACAATACTCCGGTTTCCCCCACAGTCCGAAAACATGTGGTATAGGTAAATTGGGTAAGCTAAATTGTCCGTAGTGTATGAGTGTGTATGGATGTTTGGATTGAGTTGTATGGATGTTTCCCAGTGATGGGTTGCAGCTGGAAGTGCATCCGCTGTGTAAAACATATGCTGGATAAGTTGCCGGTTCATTCCGATGTGGCGACCCCAGATTAATAAAGGGACTAAGCCGAAAAGAAAATGAATGAATGAATGGTTTCAACAAAAAATTAAGTTTTCCCCCCACAAAACTCAAGAATTGTGTTGTGTCAACTCAATTTAAATAAGTAGTTTGAACAAACAGCAATTGTCCTTTTTTGAGGTAATGACAATAGTAATTGTATTGATTTTTGTCATGTGCAACAATGAAACTGTAACGTCACGTCAACAACCCATGTAGTTTTTTTTTACCCAATAAATGGTTAAAAAAATGCTCATATAAATACATCAAACATTTGATTCAACTTATAAAAAAGCACACCGAAAACTGTTGAGCATCACATAAATCGTTGTGAGGCATGAAAGGCGAGAAAACATTTCAATTACCACAGTAAAATCATTTACAGCACCTACCATCACATAAAATGATCCCGTCGAGGATTAAGTTTTTCATGCGTATTCTCTTCCTGCTCTGAAAATGTTCCCCACACTTCCAAAAAAAGGCCTTTCTGTTTCATAACATTCAGGCTATATCAGAGTTGGCTGAGATTTTCTATTCCCTTGTGGGAAATTCAAGCAAAGCAGCTAAAGGAGTTCAGGCCACAACTTTGAAAAGTGCAACAACCCTCTGCTGAATAACCACATCAAGAGAATCAAAAGCTCTCAAACGCATGCTTCTGGAGTTTTAATTTTACATCCACAACTGGGTCCAGCTCGAATTTCCAACGTGTCGCCGCATGGCGCCTTTCATTCCAGCGGGGTTTCCACTGCGGTGCGATGCATAAAACTTCAAAACAGGCCATGAAACGTCACTCTCAACCCAACGCAGTTGATTTTAGACAGCAGATTTTGCATACATGCACAAAAAACAATGACATATTATCTTAGGATCGACTGACAAATCGAAACTACTGCCTACAAAATGCCTTTTCTTCCAGCCAAATAAAGTCAACCAACGGCCTCCTCGTTCTGCCCTGTGAGTGACTTCTTGGACACCGAACAGCCATTTTATTTGGCGTACACAAAACCTCAGACAGTACGAGTGGGCAAAACCTTGAACACAGCCTTTCGGAATCAAATCAATGATGTTATGAGGTGCGTTTAATTGCTTATAAATCCATTATTTAGTGCCATACGAGGCAACCCGGGAATATTGCAGCCATTACAAGCCTGAAATGAGTGAAGCCTTGGCCAAAAAAAGATGAGATATGTGTTTACTCGCTGTGGCGGAGCAGATTGCTGTGTGTAATGATGAACAGAGGCTCTCGAGCGAGGAGAAGAAAAAAAAAAAAAAAAAAAAAAAAAAAGGCCTGCAAGGAGTCTCATATACTCGACTCGTCGTCTGTCTATAGCGGATCTGACAGCAGGTCAACGCAGATGCCAAAAACACCCCTGTAGAGATGGTGTCCTCCATTTCAATCCAGCTAATACGCTTCCATTTAATGATTATAATTAGTTAATTGCCTATAAAGACTTGGCCTGAAAATTGCTCTTAACAACCGTGTCACGCTGAAATATCGTACTAGCAACAAATGAAACGGGCACTCTAGCAAAGCCTTTATTTCCTAGATTCAGTACGCAGGGATGAAGGCAAGTGAATTCGATAAAAGGATAAAAATGGGATAGACTGAATAATGGGATGACGGCCATCGGAGAGACTTTGAAAATCAACAGCTCATTTAACACAGGCACGGTGGTTGCGTACAACTAAGCCTTTGTAATGCATGAATTCCATTTTAGGGAACAATTGGCTTTGTAAGCCTTACTGAAGCATATTTAGATGTGTACACATTGTCAGTGGTGGGTAGTAATGAGTTACATTTTCTTTGGTAGCTCTCAGGAAATTTCCAGTTAAATTAAGTTGTAATTCGAGTTAATAATTCGAGTTCAATGGGAGCGTAAGTCAATTTTTTTAATGCAATACATATTAAAGAAAGTGTAGTCGATAATATTTAAAGTGTCGATTAAACAATTGGTAAAACAGTCTGAACTGATTTGTGAATCATTTTGAATTGTTTAGTTTAACATCTTTGAAGGAAGCAATTTCAGGGTTTCTGCAGGTTTCACCAAGTCAGAATTTTAAGACCACGAAGAATGAATTTTCAGACTTATATAAGGCTTAACGCTAAGGATTGTTTTAATGTCCCAGCAGAAAAAAATGTACATTTATTTTAAAATTTATTTTAATCAGTTATTTCTTAGCCACCTATTTTAAATAATGTGTCAAGCAGACCCTAGTTGTTTACATAATTTTTCAACATAACTTATTAAAACTCTTTAAAAACTAAATGTATGCACAACAGACTGTTATAATATTAGTTATGAATATAGTTAATCGTTTTACTGAGATGTATTGTTGGTGATCGGATGTGTGTTTGATCGATTGGGTAGCTTTACATAAACAAAGGAAAATTGAGACCCGTTTAAACTGATTTAAATATTGCCTGAATTTAGGATGTTTTAAAGTCTTTTGTTTTTGAAATTTAAGACATTTTAAGACTTGGTAAGACCCCACGGATACCCTGAATTTATGCTAATTTGTTTGTCACGGCTGTTTAAATTTGACCAAAACATTCTGTATAAACAGTAAAATAGTGAAATATTACTACAATTAAAAATAACCTTATTTTTATATATTTTATTTTTTCATGTGATGTCAAAGCTGGAATCTCTTTAGTGGCGTCACATGATCTTTCAGAGAGCATTCTAATTGGCTGAATTGGTGCTTGAGAAAGATTTCATATCATTGCCTATATATATATATATATATATATTACTGACTAAAAGATTCAAACAACTGTGTAGTAAGGATTGTTAAAATTCAAATGTGAGAGCAACAGCAAAAAAAGCAGGGATTATTAAGTATAGTTCAAAGTTGTCCTTTTTAAAAACGCATATCACAATTATCCTGATTGCTGCAATTATGGAACATTAGGCATCAATTTACAAACGACAACCTTTTTTTTTATATATATAATGCTAATCAAAAACACAACGAGTAAAATAGTACTCTGATTAGATTGTTCACGGATAACTGACCTTACAGGACTAAGTGAAAGATGAAAACCGAGATGATCAATAAAGTTCAAGCCAGTTGGACATTTTGAATTTATTTTTTGGCAGCAAACCGCTCCTCTGAGCCTTTTTCCAGGAAAACGCCACTTGAATTGGACAAAACATAATCCGAACATGGGAAAGCGTTAAACTCGCCGTGTCAAGAGAGTTTGGGAGGGAGTGTAAATATGCTTTTGGATGGGACAACCTGCTCTAGGGATCTCAAACCAGTCCATTTGACTCTCTCGCAGGAATAAATGAGACTCCCCACACCGCCTCTTTGGGCTGAACCGCCACCAGATTAAAGGCTCAGTTAAAATGGACCATGATTCCCACCGTTCGCTCTCCTCTGGAGAGCAGCACTCATACAGTCCCTTCAGCAGAACATGGGGTCTAATTATCATGCACAGTACATTCTGGGATGCACAAGTACATGCGTAGACGCTCCAAAGGCCAGAGCTCGCAGGTGCAGGAAATGAAAAACAGATGGAGCAGGAGGCGAACATGACGAGATGTCGCTCACGGAAAGTAAGGCAACCGTACTCTCGTTGGATAATTCATAACTTTATTGACGGTTTTACAAAGTAGCTGCAAAATTAAGCTCGTACAAACTTGGAAATGAAAAACCGAAGGCCACATATTCAAAAAAAAAAAAAGACTACGAATTCATATCTGAAAGAGCTCGGAGAGGGAGGAAAGGAGCGAAAAATAAACAGCATTATCCTTCACGGAAGGATATAACCGCGTCCCTCTGCAAGACACAATATTACAAAGGAAAGAGCTCAGTCATCAGAACGCAATTTAAATTTGTTTTTTTGTTGCATCCGAGGAATTATGCCTTTAACTCTTCTTTTTAGTTGCCGCACACAGCAGGACCAAAGCTCCACCATCTGCTCCTGGATTCATTTCTTTCTACACCTGCTTGGTTTCCACCTGTACCTCCAAAATAAAGGAGATCTCTGTGCCTAATACTATTCTGGAGGCAAAATAAAAACATCTAACCAATGCAGAGTTTCATACAGGCATACGTAAAGGGATTAAAGCATCCAGCATTGTGCAGCTCGGCAGGAGAACAGCAGTCCAGAGGTTTGTCAGAAGGTTGTTTCTGTCATGTGAGATGTTGGAGACTGATCCTGCCAGGATGTTGTCTAACTTTCTCAGGAGGGGTTCGGCTGGAGGCCTTTGGATGCTGCAAGCATCGCTCGTACTTTCGCCATGAGGTCCTACGAGAAACAGAGAAAAATAAAATTAGCATTTGTAGAGAAGCAGAGTTTTTTGCCAGAGAATCTAATCATAGTACAAACACGGCAAGAAAACAAAAACATATTTTCGTATGCTTGCAGACAATAGTGTGATTTGAAATTCAGATTGGCTTCTGGCTTGGACTGATTTGGATGAGAATCCTATGTGCTAAATATGGGTACGGATGTCTAATGACGTCCTATAGAGAAAGGCCATGGGCAAACTGGGTTCCTGGTTTTCGAACAACTCCCGTCATTCAGTGTGGCTCAGGTTTCCTTACTCAAGGCCATTTGCATGCTAAGAGTCCACAGAGACATGTGACACCAGAGAAGTCACAGCTTGGCACTTGAATAAACATTTACTTAATTAATATGCACATTAACTGGTGCCACTGATTTCAGAGAAATGGAATTTGCATCAAGGAAACTCCAAATTAAAAACATTATTTAAAGGAATATTGCGGATTTATGATGCAAGATCCATGATGATTGACTGATTGACAAAAACATCACTAATAAAATGCAGAAATGTGAGGTTTACAAGTCATCTTAAACTGCAAAGTTGTTTTCAGTCCTTTAAAGATTACAAATTACTTCCTGGAAATTGTAGTTAGCAACAATTACACATTTTAGGTAATATATAGTTTACTTTTGGATTACATTTAGATTACGTTTTCACCTAAATATAAAAAAAAATAAATTTGAATTAAATTGGATTGTTGTGTGACACACTGATTTAAAAAGCATACGGATTACAAACTACTTCGTAAAAATTGTAGTTAGTAAAAATTAAACATTTTAGGTAATATATTGTTTACTTTTGGATTACATTTGGATTACATTTTGACCCAACTATTTTAAAAATGAAACTGGATTGTTGTGTGACACACTGATTTAAAAAGCACAGAGAAAGAAACCAGGGTTTCCTAAACTGGGGAAAACATAGCAAGTCTTAAAGTTAATAAAAAGTAATTGATTCTAAAACACTTAAAATGAAATAAAATTCCTAAATACTACCCGTATAAATCATTTATCTGTTTACCTGCTGACATCAGTGTGGACATTAACAGATATCAGAGAACTATGAATAAGCGAATATGTTTTGAAAATATTCAAACATTAACTTTCTCAGGGGCACTTAATGTAAATATTTTATGCCTGCCGGGGAATGACTAACAATAAACCATTTGTAAATTCCTACATAAACATTAATAAACAAGAAAAGAGCAATTGCCCAAAGACTTTCACGTATTAAATATTTTGTCCAAATTTCAAGATAGATAAAACACCTTGGTAACACTTTAATCTAACTTTAGTTTTAGTTTCACACCATTTACTACTGGCTTATTCTCTGCCTATTATTAAGATATTAACTATTCATTAGGACTAATAAAGTATGCTCTTATTTTACATCCCTAATCCTACCCAATCCCTAAACCCAACTACTATTAAATTATTAATTAGAAACGTATTAGTGGTTTATTGAGCTAAAAATCATAGTTAATTGTTTTAATAGTTTGTTAATAGCGTGAATTGTAGTTTAAAATAAAGTGTGACTAACACCTTTTCTTGCCATTCATATTTACATTCAAAATCAACTCCATTACTCCATATTGTATTGAATCTGTAATATTTCCATAATATTTCCCTTATACGAGTCACTTAATAAGATACATATAGAGACATTTTGCCCTGTTCTCTGACAATGACAGCTTTCTCCGCCACCAGCATACATTCACTTCAAGGTTCTATACTGCTTTCAATCTGAAAGCAGCTCAGCTTGCCATTACATATCAAATCAGTAAAATAATCTTTCGAGAAACCGGTGGCTGAATTGCACGGTTGTCATAGGAGCAAGGTTTGCTCATTGACGTCTGCAAAATTAAAGCCACCGCCATCTTCCACCCCCTCATCCAGTCGGAGGAAAGTTATTAACCCTGATTTCCCAATAAAACCACTGCAGAATTAATCATCAAACAAACAAGTGGTCATGAAAAGTGCAAACAAAACAGGCAAGGACCAACATGTCTTTGGATAGAAAGGTCTTTCGTTGTTCTTCATAGTGTAAAATCATTATAAAGTCATTCTGGGAGAGTGAAACCCACAAAATGACACGGAAATTTGCTGTTCACTTACAAAAGGAAACTGGAAGGTGGTTTAAAGGTAATAATGTTATAAATGTTTAGTTTCTTGCACAGACCAATGATTTGCCTTTAGAAGGCCTCAGTGTGTGTGCTTATATATTATTAGCTTTAATTAGGCAAATCATTGTATAACGGTGATTTGTTCTGTAGACAAAAATTCTTTGACTGAAAATGTTGACTTCAATGGTATATACACATA
>CAIGQW010052715.1:425465-436760 GCA_903798125.1 Danio choprae
TTTTTTATTATTCTACGGGGACTATTGCTAAATGAGAGCCTGACTTATATCTAAATAAAATATAAATATTAACATTCCAAATAGAGAATGTTTTTTTCCCCAAATAATTTTGAATGCAGAAAATTCTAATTAAATTATATAAATTAATATTTTAACTGCTGTAGAAAAGGTCTGTCAGGACATATGTTGGCTTGAAAAAAAGTATTGGATGTTTTGGAAAAAAAAAGGTTAAAAAGCCTAGACGTTCTGAAGGTTTACAGGCCTTTCCAACAAAGAGACTAACAGAGCAACAGAATAAAATAAGAGACTTCTGGTGGCCTTTGAAAAATAGAATAATCTTGAGATCCAGACAGACAGACATAATTGTTTTTCTTGTCATTCTAGTTTAAATTACTAATTAACTTTCCATATTGTCACTATTACAATTCAAATTACAACTCATGACTATAAGAGACCAATTCTTCAGTCCTGAATTTGTCCTAATGCTGATCCAGACAAGGATTTGAGCATTGGATTTTCTTCATACATTTTGGTGTATTATGAGTCAAAATGCAAACATGTCAAAGTGAATAAAGCACTACTGGAATGCATGTATAAAGATGAAGAACCAGTGAGAATATGTCTCTGATCATAGCGTGTTGATCCATGTACATTAGAGTGACGGGACTAAGCTGGGATAAAGGGCTCTCTGGGCCTCTAGCTGACCAGAGCAGATTACTGCAGTATCTTCAGCATGATTAGAGCTCATTATGAGACCACAGCTGGCTGAAGTGTGAGGATAACTGAGAATATAGCCGCTAAACTCTGCTCTGGCAAAAGGAAACATAAGCATTATTGCTTTCTGACGTCAAATGACCAAACAAGACCTTGTTGTAATTGGGACTAAGAACTGCTTTCTGCAGTTGGCTGGTTTCTTGGAAGCCATTCGGGTTCAGATCTCAAACCAATTTGACAGAAATCACACAATTGTACCTACATTTTTGAGGTTCAGAGGAATCGCACCACTTTGAGTTCAAGAAGGTGGCACTTCAATCACAGGCCCTGGCCATTTAAAAGCAATTTTAAACCTCACACTCAATATCTCCCCAAACTCGCTCGCTTTTTTTTAAAGATCTAACACAAGTCTCCGGTGCTCCTAGAATTTGTCTGGGAAGTTTCCGTTCAAAATACATCATGAATCTTTTATTACACCAGTCTGTAAATGCTCCTTTTACATGCTGTTTTCATGGCTCTGTTTAAATGTAAATTAGCTACTGGTCCCCAGCCCCTTTCAGGAAGTGGACTGTGCCTTTTAGGGTTGGGTGATGTCGACCAATAAGACATCGTACGTACAATGTCTAATGTGAAACATTGTGATGGACGGTGACAATGGGGCTTCGGGGCGCAGTGAAAGTAATTAGTAATCAGTAAGTTATATCAAATTCATTCATCAACAAATATTTTTAGAACATAAAACAATATTATAAATGTTATTTTCTCCTGCTCCTGCCTGTGGAAAAATGCATAAGTATTGTTTTTGTTTTCAATGCAATGATTGTCTCTTCCCTATTCCTTGTTAAATATATTTATAAAACAAATATGCCTAGGTTTTGACTTATATGTGTTTACTTTGATGGAACGATGAACATGGACTTGGAGGCATTTGTCAACATATTTAGAGACAAAACTGCCAAAAATGTACTACTACAAATTAACAATGAAAACAATTAAATTAAATAAAAAAAATAACCTGTATTTTTCCATATGGTCAAACAGAAAAGCAGTTTTAGGACATAAAACATTTATTACTGCTGCATTGGCTTCAACCAATTATTTAAAATAAAACCTAAGCTAGTCTTGTTTTCATGACATATCAAATAAAACAATTAACACCAGTGATTTAAGCAAAGATTTAGCTAATTCAAATGTGACTTAAATGTTGATTATAAATTTGGTGACAGCCTTAAACCACAATGCTCCCTCCACACTTGACTGGACAAAATGCTTCCACTATGGGAGAAACAGTCACACAAATGGTGGTTTACCCTATTGCCACTTCCTGTGTAAAAGCACCTTAATCATACTTGTTGCTTCTATGCTATAGGTAAATAATAATTGATTTGCTCTAGTTAGCATGTGGATAAATTTATGCTCTCGTAACCTGCACATAACTTGACTATCTTACCACCTGCACCAGCATTCACCTATGAAATAACATCCCACACCGCACCCAGTTGCATTGAGTCCCGGAGGACCCATGGGACTCCCGGGGAATCCAGGTCTCTACTTCAACATGCCAGCTCAACATTGTGATGTCTGTCAGTCATCAGTAATGACATTGTCTTTCAGCACAACCCAATTGCCTTTTCAGTTTGTGACTTGCTTGCTTCAGCAACCACAAATAAAACATCTACATATTTTTTTAAGTCTTGTCAGTTTAAACAAGTTTCTCTTTTATGTCAACTATCACAAAATGTTATGTCTAAAATACACAAGCTCACTTACAACTTGTGTCTATGAATTTGAAAACCTTTGAATAACAATATAAAACCTTGAAAGGGAATAATATATATATATACACAGTATACTGTGCCATGTATGCATGTTCCCAAAAGATAACTCAAGACTACAATAGAGGCATTTGAGAAAGTTCAGAAACGGTATTTACTCAGTTTAGAGTGGACGTTCATGCTCAAATGGCAATGTTGCTTGCTACAGGAATTGGAAAGTGTAAAAAGCATCACAACCCTTCAACATTCTGACTCAATCATTTAGTGCAAAATGTCTTTACCCCGAGGCACAGTTGGATACTTTGGAAATGCAACATTTTTCGAGATCTTATCTCACACACAACAATGTTAATGTACTTATAACCAAACTATCAATCACTTGCCACCCATAACATGTCACCCTTTCTAAAGAGTGGTAAATAAGAAAGAAGGACCAACATTTTAAGGATAAGGAGAATAGAGCACTAGAAAAGAAAAAGAGACTATTGTGTTCCTCAGGGACAACCATAAACCAGCCTCCCTTGTTGTTCGGCTGACAGGCAGATAGAGGGTTCGTAAAATCCCAGTGGAGCACTGCTAAGATCGAGAACACGCTTTTCCCTGCCTTTAATGTTACAGCTTTTCATTTGCTGGCTGTAAAAAAAAAAAAAAAAAAAAAAAAAAAAAACCCAGGCAGTCTCCACCAGAGCGCCTCATGAGAGCACTTCTTCCTCTATCAATAGTCAGGATGTGCATGTCAGAGCTGGAACATTCTTCTCTGGAGGATCCGATCATAGTTGCGTGAGGTAGGGCTGCGGGCAAACGATCAAACTGAGCTGTGCTGAAACCTGCTTCCCTACCGCAGGATTTACTGGTGGTCCGTGTGGCATGGAGCTTTCTATGCCTGGGCTAGCGGGGGGACATGGAGACAGATGGACTTCCACATGCAAACCGAAAAGTAAGCATGCACAGGCCTGCAGAAGTTCCTGCCGGTAGTTACTTGTCAAGGTGAACCGCACTTCTATTGATTCAAGCAGCAGTTGCTGGTTTTAATAAGAGCCAACTCGTTTTTGCAAGACATTGCCCCCTGGAAGTCCTGCCCCAGTTCTGAAGTGTCAGAATTGATTTCGTGCAGTGAGAGTAAAAGGAAGTGAATTAGGTTTCCAAAAGATCTGAATCCATGTCAGGGCCGTGGTCTTTTCAGAATAAAGCGTGATAAAAACACAAACAAAAAAAAAAAAAAACATTCTTTTTGTTCAGGATCACTTTGCAGTACTACACTATGCATTTCTCACATCTTTTTCTCTTCGACCCAACTGTGCTTTCTAATTGCATATAGTAGCTACCTTTCATCAGCTCTGTGTAACAATAAACAAAGGGAAGGAAAGAGAGTACATTCTGCATTTCATCCTCGCCGTAAAAGGCCAGAGATCATAACAGAGCTGCAGAGATTGACAGCTGCACTGAATCAGCATGCAATAGTGACAAGCTTTCTTTCTCCCATAACATACACACACACACCTACATCCCCACCTCGGCGACAGGGTCATGCAACCAAATCACTGTATTTCTCAGTTTCAGCACGTAAGGCTCAGCAAACACAGACCACTGAGGCCGTCTAGCTCTAAATTACATATATTAAAGCCTTACTAAGCTTCTAAGGGTCTCATCAGCGCTGCTACACAGTTTTGGTCTGTTTTCCCTTTAGGCGCTAAATTAAACAGAGGTAGTGAAAGTTTTGTGTTTTTTAGCTTATTACAGTGTTTTTTTGTGTTTTGCATCTTGGTTTGAGGTTTATTACATATGATTGATCGAGTAACATTACAAATATTTATAAGTGTCAATATGGTGAGACTCAAGGCTACAAACAACAACCGTCTAGAACTTTTGCATTAACATAAAAGGCTCCTGTTTTTTGGGCAAAACCATGAGCATTTCAGGGTTACCACTTTAAAGCAAATATGAAATTCCTTGAATATTTTAGCCTATGTGTTAAAATAATAACAATATTATATGTTATTAGCTTGAATATCATTATGCATGACTTTAATAGCCTCAGTACTTACTGTTTGCGTGGCTGTAAAGTGCTCCTTTCATATTTGAAAGCGTAATAGTAGTTTTACTTTATATTTAGCTTTTCTGTAATCAATTTTTTAACACTCAGTCTTTGAAGTGGTCATTTTGAAGCCAATGCTCTTAAAATGTATATTATCCTGGCATGTTAGCCTTATTTAACAGGTACAGCCTGGTGACTACTTTTGATTTAAGTGAAGGTAAAGGTATAAAATGGAGCTGTAAATAGCCCAACCATAGCAATAGGCATCAAAACAACATGACATAAAAAATCCAGTACAAAAAAAGAATTACGTTTTGATAAATGGAAACTACAATTTCAAGCGACAAGCAAAAGTCCCTGATATTCCATAACTGGAACAAAAAAATAAAAAAAATAAAAAATTCTGACTAAAAATCCATGACATTTCTCGAAATTTCCTGAAACCCTGGCATTTGCTAATAAAATCATCATTTCAATTTAATTCAAGTTTATTTATATAGCGCTTTTTACAATGTAGATTGTGTCAAAGTAGCTTAACATGTTCTAGTAAAATCCAGATTTCAGAGTTTAGTTTAGATTAGTTCAGTTCAGTTCAGTGTGTGAATGTTATCTCGCTGTAAATATTAATATATATATAATCATGATTCCATTTAATGAAGAGACATATTTTTAATTAATTCAATAACACATTTTAATCAATTAAAAGCCCTAGTCTACAAAACCTATATTGAAGTAATCATTTCGTATGGACATACCTGAGTGATTTTGCTTTGCACTGAAGAGACAATAGTGGAGGCCACTTGCTTGTCTTTCTCCTGAGAGCCATCCCTGTTGAACAAACAACAAGACAGACAGTAAGACAGTGACAGACAAACAGAGGTTTGCCAATTGGCATGGGTTGTGAAGAACACGTAATACAGTATTCATGACGAGTGGTGAGGACGTAACCGCCACAGACATCTCAGGCTAAAACTGAGCGACTAGAAGAAGGTCATGAAATATTCACCCAACGCCGGAAGAGACACAACAACTGCACAAATAACACAAAGTCTGGAGCGAGATGCATAGTGGAAGGTTAAAAAAGCAGCACGGAAAAAAAACAACAACTGAATGCCAAGGGAGTTTAAAGCTACTTTTTTGATGAAACTTGAGAAGCGAAAAAGTCAGTCTTTGTATCCCATAACTGAGGTTTTCACACAGAAATATTTATGTATACAATTCATATATATTATGCTGTCAAAGATGTTTTATCGAAATGTCATCATGCTTGAGCATCTGAAGGTTTCTTGCTTCAGCCGACAGGTAATTAGTCAAGTTGTCAAATCAAACCTAAAACCATTATAAATCTCGAATCAAAAAAGCTTCAGTGCAGGCCGTCTCCGTGTCTCACACACAATGCTCTTGGCAAAGCTTAAATTAATATTGCAACAAAGTGGGTGAAAAATATGCTGGAAATCTATGATTCTGACTGAAGCAGACTGAGCTTTCAGATGGTGGGTGACTCTCATGAGGTTCACGCTGATTGATTGTTTAGTAGTAGGACTACAGTGATATGCCCTTTACCTGGATCTCCCCAAGCTGGAGGTGGGGCTTGTGGCAGGGGAGGGGCTTGCAGAGATTCTGCTCATGGCGCCGCCTCTGCTCGGAGATGCTGAGGGTGAACAGGAGGAACCCTTAAAATGAGATGACTTGGAACTCTTTCTCTTCTTTTTTTCATGAGGTGATCTGAAAAAAAGAAAAGGAATTTTGAAGGAATATATATAATCACAGCACAAATGCACATACTCTAGACCAATTATTTTGCCTTCATAATACCTTAATGTCTCGTCAGGAGCCATGGGTATTAATTTTGTTTTGCCTGTATATGCTTTTTGACTAGCTTTGGCAAAGTAACAGAAGCCAATGGCTTGCATTATTCAAATGACTAAGCATGCATGTATGCATGTATGTATGTATGTATGTATGTATGTATGCATGCATGCATGTATGTATTAATGTATGTATTTATGTTTTAATGCCAACAGCATTGGCTATATTCAAGGCAACATTGGTAATAATTATTCAATAAAATATTTTCTAACAAAACAGTTCCTTAATAAACCAACATTATACAAAAAACATATAGATTATAACAATATTGACAAAAGGTCATACAGGATCTTTTAATTTAGTCAGTGATAAATGTTCTAAAATTCCTCCAGGAGACACATTATTTTATTAATACATTTCCCTTAAAATATTTTCTGAATAAAAACATTCTATAATATCGTTTAAAAATATACATTCTATTAAAATGTTATATAGTCAAAATATTTATACACAAGTCAAAAATTGGTTTCTTTTCCCCTTTGAATAAATATGAGTAAGTCTTGAGTAAGAAATGATTCACAAAAACCTTCCCTTTTACATTCATGCAAGAATGAAAGCCAGGCAGGTTTAGAACAACAAATAAATAATGCAAAGCATATAGTAGTCACTTTTCATTAACTATTCCATAAGTTCCTTCTGTAGGATAGTTTTAAAAAAAGTCTTATTTTTTTGTAGCTCTAGGGATGGGGTAGTGAAGTGAGATTCAGTGACAGGTAGTGACACTGTGGCACAAGAGTGGAGTCTTAAAACATCCACAAGTCCCTTCACCAAGACCCCTAAATCCACCACTGCATCAGCAAGGGACTCAAATAGGCCATTCACACATACACAAGACACAATGCGAGTTCTCTCTCCTGAGAAAAAGCACACACAATCTATATCAAGGGACCTTTATCTCAGAGGCTGTCCTTTATGAATATTATATTTGAGTATACTGGGCAGCTTCTTTAGCGGAAAAAAAGGTTTTATAGGAGCACCCAAATTCAGCTAATGGGCATAGTGACCTCTAATTACCTGTGGTAACTGTAGCAAAATGACAAGACATGTTTGGAGAGTGGATCAAAGTAATCCTAGGAGACACAATGAGGTTAAAAATGTGCTACTGTGGACGTGCTAATAATTCCAAAAGAGGCATAGTAACACAAATGACTGAATCAATACAAGAAAATAGATCCAAGTTCAAAGAAAACAGACTAACGGTGCATGCGCTCCAAAGGGTTTTGCCATGCACCCTTAAACCTCTCACCTACTGTATCGGACTGCAAGGTTAAGATCACGTTACTTTACTGGATAGGGAGGCATTTTGGAGTTTAACAGTATTTTTCCCCATTCATTTTACAGAGATTAGCTTATAACATTATGAGCATCTGGTTAAAGTCACGGTCACACTAGAGCAGGGGTGCCCAAACTTGGTCCTGGAGGGCCGCTGTCCATAGTTTAGCTCCAACTTCCTTCAGACCTGCCTGGAAGTTTCTAGAATACCTGGGAAGAGCTTCATTGGCTGGTTTAGCTGTTTTTAATTGGCGTTAGAGCTAAAATATGCAGAACACCAGCCCTCCAGGACTGAGTTTGGGCACCCCTGCACTAGAGTTTGAGCACGTGAAGTACTATAGGACGGTGCTTGGAAAAGGGGAGGGATAAAACAAGATGCAACATTGATAAAACGATTGCGATTGCTCTGTATTTTAAATTTCTGTACAGAGAGGTTACGTTTCAATCTTCTGTTGGTCTCATGTATTCCCATGATGTAAATTCGCAGGTCAAAGTTCATCAAGCTTAAAATGTGCAACGCAGTGAGTTGTGGAACTAGACAGACAAGCTTGCATTTCTTGTCTAGCCTATTTCCATGATTATGAATGGAAGTCAATGGGATGAAAAGTGCAGTTCAACTGTGTCTTAATACATTATTGGTCCTCCATACGCTTTCAAAACAGTGCAACTTGCACAGGTTCTACAAGACTTCTAAAGGTGTGCTGTGGTATCTTGCATTTGCAGCAGATCTTTCAAGTTCTGTAGGCTGTAAGGTGATGCCACCTTGGATTTTATTGATCCAGCACATCCGACAGATGCTCAACTGAATTGAAATAAAATTAAAGGCAGTGCAACACCCTTAACTCATTGTGTTCTTCAATTCATTGTGGCAGGGTGCATTATCTTGTTCAAAGTGACCTCTTCTGAGTCCTTTGAGTCCTGCAGGTTGTGACGTGGAGCCGATTTGGATCGTTCAAGTTCTGTAAGTTGTAAGGTGGATTTTATTGGTCCAAAACATCCCACAGATGCTCAACTGGTTTGGAATTTGAATCTTCAATTCATTGAGGCATCCATCTGCTCAAAGAATCCAAGGTTTTAGACATTTTAAATGGTAGATGAGTCGTCATAGGTATTCTGATTGGTCTGCTGTGGCGCAGCTCCATATGCTGCAGGGTGCCATCCACTGTGTATCGTGAGACATTCCTCTTGTAACAATCATTAAAATTCTTAATTCTTACACATTCTTCCACTACTGACCAGGAGCTACCCACACGCCTAGCCATTTCAGAGATACTCTGTTATGGTTTTGCAATAACAATTATTGCAATAACAGACCTTAATATCTGGCCTTGCACTGAGATGAACGTCAACAAACTTATTATCAGCAACTTTATATATACAAAGATACATGATTATGATTGGTATAATTACTTTCCTGACTAATTAATCAGGTTGGAACTAGGAATTAAGCTGTACAGTTAAAATGTAAATGTACAGTTGAAAGGTTTGTGTGTTTGTGTTTCCTAGGAATGTATGTTCCTACGGAAAAAAACTTTACATCCGGAACCTGACTGTTATAATTCTAAGACAACAGCTGCTGTGGGTCTAAGACAGGCTCTCAGACATTCAATCTTGCATGCAAGTCTGGTTCTACATCTGAGATGCTTCTATCATCACAAACCAAACTTCACTGAAGCCTTAAAAGTGATCTAACCATCTATGTCTGGCACTCCTTTAGCTAGAAAGTGTCAAGGGTGTAATGAAAGATGCTGAGCTTTTTCTTTCCTTTGAAGGAGTTGTGTAAAAAGCTTGTCCTCACTTTCAGGATCCTCCAGAATATGGAGAAATGTCTCGGTTAAGCTGTGTGAGTATTGCAGAGAGTGGGCTGCCCAGATAAAGACCAGTGACATAAAAGCCAGGTGAGATCTGAGAAGTCACCATGACCATCTCTTTCGGTGGTGCTTTAGCACCTTATAGGTGTCGGCAAGAAAATAATGGTACGGCAGAGGAAACGGGAGAGGGAAGGGTGATGATAGCAGTGTCATAGAGTGGAGTCTTCAAAAGAAGGATTACCGTGAATTAAAAGATCATGCTTGCTGCAGACTCTGGGGAAACACCAGGAAAGCACTTTTTTGCCTACTGTGAAAGGCGACATGCATGCTGACAATCAGCCAAACCGCTCTCTGCAAGGATATATGGCAGGAGGGTTTAAAATGAGGCCTTATCACAGCTGCTGTTAATACAAACACATGTTCTTCCTGCTGTCATTACATTTTGAATTCTCAGCAGTGTGCCAATGAAAATAGACTACATGTGTTTGATTTTGCTAAATTTATTTGATTTAAAATACAACAAAACAGGAATATTGTGAGAGGATGGATTTATTGCTGTGATCCAAAGCTAAATAGAAAAAAAAAGAAAAGAAAAACACGCTCTTAAGGAGATAGTTTACCTAAAAATAAAAATCACCTCATTTTTCCTCCCTCATGTGGTTCTAAAACTTTATGAGTTGCTTTCTTCTGCTCAACACAAAAAGAAGATAAATTGAAGAATACTGGTTGATGGGATCCATCAACCTCGGTAGTATGATTTTTTTTTTTTACTATGGATGTTAATGGGTCCCAGGATTCAGTATTTTTTATAAATATCTTCCTTTGTGTTCGACAGAAGAAAGAAACTCAAATAGGTTTTGAATAAGTGAAGGGTGAGCAAATTATCACACAATTTTCATTTTTGGGTGTACCATCCCAACATTTATTCACCAAAATTGGTTTTAGATTTAGTTAAATATAGTAACTCTGAAAAAGAGTATTTACTTTGTACCAATTTACTAAAATACTATATACTAAAAAGAGGGTTTAACACCTTAAAATAATATTTCATTGCTTTATCACAAGTAAACTACATCAACTAATTAAATAACAATAAGCATGCCTTCTACAGCATTTATTTAATATTAATGAACAGTAAAGAATGATTATAATTATTAAAGGTTAGTAAATGTTGTAATAAGACATTACTCAATAATAGTTTATGTTAGTTATTGCATTAATATGAATAGATTAGACATAATTATATAGAATTATCTTATTGTATTTGTGGCAGAGCAGATGAAAAAATAATCATTGCAGTCCAAACAAACTGTCTTTTTGAGCCCTAATATGTCCTAAAAACCAGACCCACCTTGATCTTGAGCGCTGCCTGCCCAGTGCTGGGTTGCTGCCAAGGCGGTAGTTGCTGGGACCGTAGCTTTCCTTCTCCCTCTCGTCACGCTTTCTGTCTGGAGAACGAGCCCGCCGGTCTCTGCGACTGGGGGAGCGAGACTGAGACCTGAGACAGAACAGATTGGAAAGACAAAATAAAAAAAAAAAAAAAAAAAAAAAAACCATGGTCAGCTTCCAATATACTTCAGCCCAAGAAATCAACCCACAGGTTGAACTCATCGATAGAGTTGATGATGGTTCTCTACTCTCCATTAACTCCTGAAACCCTTTCTGAGAAATGGAGAAAGTTCAAAAAACAACAAAGAAGGTCCTAATTTGCTAAAGTTACTGTATCATAACTTTTTATTAAAAGTAACATAGCAGTAAAAAAAAACTAGATTAACAAAAAAAAAAAAAAGCTTTTATCTTTCTAAAAACAAGCTCCTGA
>CAIGQW010052715.1:437160-457356 GCA_903798125.1 Danio choprae
GGATAAGCATTGGATACTGAAGATTAGCAGACTGGCTGCCAATCCATAAATAATCATCTCTCTCTCTTTTTTTTAAATTACAGAAGTCAACATACACATATTAAAGCCTTTTCTCGATTGCTATAAAACTTAAAAGAGCCATCCTGTTTACATTCCAAAGGTGTTTATGCTCCAAAATGTCATGTCATGAAATACTGACATTTTATTTTCTGCCATATCACCCAGCCTTTCTTTCTTTTGATACTCAATAATAACACTGCGAAATAAGCATCACTGAACTCAGGAAAATGCTATTTAATGTTGCAAATACATTCCAGCAATAAAATGGATTAGCTGGTATTATCAGATATGCATAGATTTAAATTGTACTCAAAAGTAGAAGAAAAATTAAAATGTGTGGGTCAGGAACAGACAGAGAGAGAGAGAAAAAAACTGATATTTATAGAGACAGGAAGAATAAAGAAAAACAGACATTAGATCTAATCATTAATACTCAACCACAGAGGTGTCAAAGATATGTTTTGAAGAAGAGGAAAGTATTCTTTTTCCCAGCATAATAGATTTGCATCAATTTATTATAATAGTGTCCAGTTTGAGTCTCATTTTCTGCTACACTGGACAGATACACTCATTAAAGACAAATTTGCGCTGGTGTTGATGCTCTAACTAGAGACGAGAGATGTCAGGTGTCAGCAAATCAAAACGAATAAGAAGCTTAAATACTGACACCATTATTATTAGCAGTAGCAAAAATCTGAGGCACAACACTGGCCAATCTTTGATGTCAGAAAACACTGCTTTATAATTACTTCTGGCCCTAGTGTCATCAATTCAAAGCCCATAGAGCCACTCACAAAGATATGGGCTTGTTATTAATGAAAACTATGAGGAAAAAAACAGACCCATCATGATCAGGTTTGATTTAAACCACATATTAATGCTACAAGCAGCTGTCCAAATGAGAATTTATTTTCATTTCTTTGTTGTATTAGAATTATTGATCAAATAAAGGGATATACTTCACTAAAGACAGTAAAAATGATGCACAATCATTTATGAGGTCATTATAATAAAGATAAAATTGTTATAAAACAGCCACTATGCTGTAATTTAATTTTATTGGAAAAATTATTTTGCTGCCATTAAGTGCACATTTTCTACGGTTCCACAAAGACATTAATAAATTACATCCCCCAAAAATTACAACTCTGTTATTAATTACCCTCATGCCTTTTTAATCCATGAGGCCGCCATTCATCTTCAGAAAACATATTAAGATATTTTAGATGAAAACCGAGAGCTCCTTCATTCTCCATGAACAGCAATGGACATGAGATGTTCAAAGTCCAGATAATGAACCAAAAACAAAGTCAAAATAATCAGTGTGTCTTCAGTGGCTCAAATGTAATCACATGAATCTCCACAAACACTTTTGTGCATTAAAAAAATAAATAAATTAATTTTAAAAAATAAAATGTAAATATGGCTTTGTTCAACTATATCAGGGGTGCCCAAACTTGGTCCTGGAGGGCCGGTGTCCTGCAAAGTTTAGCTACAACCCCAATTAGACACACCTGAACCATGTAATCAAGCTCTTTGTAGGTATACTAGAAACGTCCAGGCAGGTGTTGAAGGAAGTTGGAGCTAAACTATGCAGAACACCGGCCCATCAGGACCAAGTTTGGGCACCCCTGGTCTATATATTCTCTTTGGCAAGAAGTCAGGGTGTCTATTTACTATGGGCAGTACAATGTATGACAGAAGGGAAACAAAGCTGATTTTACACTTATTTTGCTGCACAAAATTGTTCAAAAAGCTTCAAATGATTGCAGTTGAACTGCTGAATTCACATGGAATTTTTACACTGTTTTTGATTTGTTCTTTTCTGTACAAAATACCAGTGTTTCCAAACTAAAGTGGGGTCTTTAGCATTTTCAAAACACTTTTACACGTTTTCTTGGGTTGAAGATGCTGGAGCAGTGTGGATGCCAGGAGTAACCGTAACAAAACGTACTTTTTAAAACAAAAATGCACTAGTATAAACAGTACCTATGTGATTCTATCTGCACTGACAAATAGATGTACTATTCACAGGGCATTAGAAAAATCTGCTCTAGATCTAAAACCACTTACTTTAAAAACCTGCATCCAATGTTTGAAAACTTGACATGCACTACAGCTCTCTGCCTCAACTCTCTCAAGTCTACATGACACAAATAGTTTATTAAATTCCCCTCAAGTTTGAAATCAGCTCACAAAGAACAGCAATTACCAGGGAAGAGAACAAAAGGTGACAGCTGAACTCATTTTCTGTGCTGAAGTAGCGAAGCTCAGACACACTTGACCAGGACTCATTCCGAACACAAGCATACCTGCTGTAAAACAAACACGCGTGGTCTGAAGGCCCTCTACTGCTCCACGGCAATCAGGGAACAAGGTCAACGGCACAAGATCACGTGTCTGTCTTGAGAAACGTATGTGTCTAAGCTTGCTAATGACACGTTTGCGGAGAGAGATGACAGAGGAAGGTGTAGAGCCACTGCAGACGCTCTCATTATCTCAGGTCATCTGAGGGCTAGCAGAAAAGGGCAACACTGATGGGGCCGTTCCCGATGAGAAATTAACTCCAATGTGGGACGATCTGGATTAGACGAAGAAGATGGGATTGTCATCTTAATGCAGACGCTGCAGTCTGCGCAGTGGTGCGAAGCCTACGAAGTAAGCGGATGAACTGCAGTTCAATAACAGAGGAATAAAAAAACCGCCAGGGATAGGAAGATTTCTCATATAGCTCTTAGCTGGAGAACATGGCTAAAGCCAAGGCGATATCTACAGAGCCCACAGGGGCTCAGCCAAACTAGATTAGTAGTCTAAGAAGAGCTTCTGCCCAAAACTCATCTCAATCTCTCTCTCTTGCACCGACATAAGATTTATTCTACAAATATATAGTGAGAGAGGCCATTTCTTATCTGGAAGAAACGGTTTTACTCCTTCCGATATTTCACCTAGCAGGTTCATCTGAGATACAGCCTCACTTTTTGCCCTTGTTTGACAAGTTTGCATGGAAAAAAAGTGGAAAAAAGATGGTGAAATGGAGAGTGAAAAAAAGAGAGGTTTAAACACTGTAAGTGATTTAAATCCTGGGGCTGAATTGATTTAATCTCCAGAAATTATATTATGGCGTGTCAGGATGAGCGTGATGAGAGGACTGTAATTACTGCAACTTCAGCAGCAGATAATGACAAATCAGCCTTGATTTCCAATAAAGAGGACGAGTTTAAAAATGAGGGGCAGGAGAGGGAGGAACAAAAGTTTAAAGGTGGGCTACTGCATAACTGCTTCAAGGTTTGCATTCTTCCTTCGAACAGGAAAATGAAAGTGAACCTGTGGATTTACCTTTGCTTTTTCATTGCGTTTTCTTCTACAACAAAGTCACACTGAAGCACTAATTTTAAGGGACAGCACACCCTAAAATGAAAATCACCATTTACTCATCCTAATTATCAAGTGTTTAGTTGTCAAATAAAAAAATAAAAAAATACTTTTTGTATTTTATTTTTGGGAGTAAATGATGACAAAATGTACATTTGTGGATCAATTATGCCTTTAAATGTAAAGCTTCACATACTTTTTCACTGATTACTAAAAACTTGAAGATCAGGTCACGATTTACAACCAATATATGCAAATTTACGATAATCCCTATGGGTGCAAATATTTTTTTCTCACATTAAGGTACTTCTATGTTTAAGAAGTGAAGTCAGCACCAACTAATTCCAACTTTTAAGCCCTGAAACCACATTTTACATTAACTTAAAGGGCCACCTAGATTAACATATTTTTGGATTGGGTAAAAAAAATAATAAAATAAATGGAAAAGGCAGTTAAAAAAAAAGAAAAGAAAAAAAAAGCCCTTGGCATGGGGCTATTGGCAATTAACAAGCGTTTTTTAACAGTTGAAATCTTCCTGGAAACATGTTACAGCCCCCGAGGTACCTGGATCTCCTGAAGGTGCGGTAGGCACTGGGCAAAGCGTGCTTGGTTTTGGATTTGGATTTGGATCTGGAGCGTGATCGGGACCTAGTCCGGGACCTTCTCTTGTGTTTCTTCTTCCGCTTATCCCGTTCTCGATCCCTATCCCTGTCTCTGTTCCTTTGAGGCTTACGGGAGGAAGATGAGGAGGTAGAGGTGGTCACATGGGAAGCAGCGTTGTTTGAGCTCCTAGTTAGTGCGTTTTCCAGGGGCTGGTAGTCAAAGCCTGGTATACGAGACGTGTGTTGAGGAAGACCACTTATAGGCAGGATGGACACCAATGGCTGAAGAGACATAACAAAAGAAGAGGGATTAGACACATGAGACCTGACGCACAACCAAGACAGACACATGAAAGAAACCAGCATTTTAATGAGCAAAATCCAATCAGCCTGCTTTCTCTGGACAATATTACAACACATGAGATGAAAGGAGGTCCCAGTGGCTTTCGAAATTTGCGCATCTGCCCCAATCAATAGAGCCTCAACTGGCTTTGAGCGCTGTCCAGGACCATAACCAATTTAGAAAGGTTTTTACCATCAATGTATGTCTGCATATGAAAGAAAGCAGTGTTACTGTGTATGTGGACACGGCTCCCTAGAGCTGTGCCGGAGTCTTTTTTCCCTTCCTATGTCCTAATAGCTCCTCTTTACTCCTTCCACCCCAGAAATAGCACTAATTAAAAATACTGGTTGTTCCGCAGTATAATATGGGTCTGGCAGAAACATAATTGGCTATTCTCTTCTGTCGTAATCACTTCAATATGTGTCTGTCTGGTTAAATGAGATCCCCTCTGCTGCTGCATTCGCATCAGAAACGGAATTTCATCAATCAATGTTGTGGCTCACGACATCGAAACCACATCTGTGGGTCTTGGTTCATCACACATGAGGAAATAAAAAGTCTATTTTATCACGGGATAGAAAAGACGATAGATAAAGGCGTGCGCTGTGCTCAATAAAGCCAGGCTCAAAATCTAAGGCCTACTGGTTATAAAAACAGCTCTGGAGAGCTTAAACTGAACCAGGACGCAATATCATCCTGAAGTATTTTTAGACATGTCCCAATTAATCTTGAAATAGTGTTCTTCTCTATCTCAGATCTCATATGTAATAGATAGCACTGCTCAGGGGGAGAGGGTGCTGGAGAAGGTGCTGTAGATTAGCAATTGTATTCAATTTGATAACTTTCTAGCTGGAGATACACAATGGCACGTAGGGTTGGGTTGGATTTTAGGGGCTTTGGGTTGACATTTGGCAAGATAATCCCCAGAGGAGAGCATAGTACGAGTGTTAGGTCTCTCCTATCTGTTTTTAAAAGATAGGAACAAAGTGCCCTCCAAAATATCGAGCATACTTTAGCCAGCGTAATCGGGCATGTGTAAACATATACATTATCTGAAGGAAATTTACCCGAGCATTGATATGAGACTAACAAGGACTGCTTACGGTGTCTGTAATATTATGGTTACTACTAACAATACTTTGGTACACCTTCAATACAAATTTGCGTGACTTTCCAGCTCTGAATTAACTAGTGCATTTGTTCTCAAAGTGGGGGTCACGTGACAGTGATGGGGGTGGTCGCATGGTGATTGTCAAAAATCGAATAAATTTGATTAAACTATTATAATTACCATATTCTTTCCATAACTAACAGGCAAAGATAGTAGTTAATAATTACATAAAAACAACAACATGCAAATAAAAATCTATCAACCTTTCTATTTTTTTCTATTGGATTGAGACCCCTGGGGTAATTACGTTTGATTAACAGTAAAAGGATGAGTTACAGAAGACAGATTTTATGATATCTCCAAAAGAAGTCTCCAAAAATAAACCAGAAATGGACTTGCTGTGCTCCAAACATTGTGCCCACACATCTTATTAGGTTAATGTTGAAATCAAACAAATTAATTACTATAAAAAAATAATATGGTTGTTGACTGTTGGACTTAAGACTTTTGGACTTGTGCTGTCAATATGCTCGTGTTTATATAGGCCTATTGGTGTACACAAATTCACAAAAAAAAAAAAAATTGCAACATGACTTAAAAGCAAATTTTCAGGCACAAACTTTGCAGAATGACCTGAAAAAGTTTTAGGGTTAGAGGTTTGCTGGAAAAGATATTTCGAGGTATAAGTGATAGCGATGCCTTCCTTATTAAGAACCACCAAGCACACATTCACAAAGAATGCCAGGTCAGCAAAGTGAGAGAACTTAGTCATTGCGCATGTTAATAAGGCGAAAGTGTTTGTCCAAATCCCCACAGCATGAAAACCAGCTGCTGTTCTGCTACTGGAACTCTATTAAGAAGTTCAAGTGAAAGAGTGAGTGGGAAAGATTGAGTGTGAGAAAGTGGTAGCAGGAGACACACAGCAAGGTCTTACATTTCATTTCATTCTTAAATGTTTTTATTTGAGTCTTTCACACAAATGGTACAAATCGCAAACTGAAAATTATATTTGTCATCTTTCAATCAATGATTAAGACATGAATGGGGTTTGTTCAGCCTCAGACTGTGACTAAAGCAAATCAGGCTGGGTAAAGAAATAAGCTGTGACTGGTGGTTTGCTCCGACAGCTTTATGGGTTAAGCACAGCATTACTTGTTCAATAAAGACTCTAGAGGATATAAGAGTGCAATATGGGTCTTCCTCCTGCTTTAGAAAGGTATTAGCTGCTAATGGGTCAAATTCTTCTCTTAAAAATCTGACCTTTAAATAAGAGAAATGTATTATCCCATCATTAAATTATATTGTTAATAAATAATTGCTAAAAATTATTTTATATTCTCGATATTCCACTGACTATATCTGAGAGCTGTTACCAACTGAAAATTTAAAAAAGCAATTATGAAAAATACTTTACATATTGTATAGTTTTTAAAAACTGACATAATTAAAATTTAATATTATACTTTATTCAATTTAAATAATAATACTTACTTTTTTTAAAATTAATATATAACCACATTACTTTGAATACATTATGCAGATTTATTAACTCTCAATAAACCCTCAAAAAACTACAAAAACAGACATAAATAATTTCTATATCAGATTTTAATTTTAAACTAAGAAATATTCACAAATTAACATTAAAAATATATTAAAAAAACACATCAATTTATACCAAATTAATTGCTGAAATGCTGATGAATGCTTTGAAGAATTATTAACACAACATAAATATATTACAAAATACACTACTGTTAAAGATGATCAAAAACAACGGGCCAAATCCTGACAACTAAACTAAATGAGTTGGTACCTAAAAACTGAAGAGCAAACACACAGAGTCATTAAAACTCCAGTGCTAAATTCATCTGCAGCGAGAAGTGTGCAGCATATTTAATCCATCTGTTCTTCATACTTGCAGAGAAAAACAAACTTAAGTGGGGTAAATTGCTGCTATTTAGTTTCTCAGGAGACACTGAAGTTTTTTTACAACAGGAATTTAGTTATTTTCCCTTTAAAACATCTCTACTTGATACAATATGTTTGGACTGACAGCTTGGAGAAAAAAGTCTAGAAGGAAGCGTCTCAGGTGACAATGTGCAATTACAGCCAGCAGCCATTTCCATTAATATATATATATATTTTTCATAGTAAACACCCAATCCAGGTCACAAAATGGGAAAACGTCATCAAAAGGAGAGTCAGTAGATCCATCATTCTTGAGTTTTGACACACAATCGCCTCAATCATAGAGTTTTTCTACACAAGGCAGATTCGGTGTGTGTGATGAGAGGCATTTAAATGCATGAGCAGCACTCTGGATAGTCCAACTCCGTCTCTCTCTCTCTCCTATAGCCAGCAAAAGCACAGACACCTATTTTCATTCAAATAACGACACCTAGAATGAGACTCTTTGATCTTGGCCAGTTTACTTTGCTTTCCGGGGATTTATCGGGATATGCAGCGACTCTGGAGGAGACAACTAGCTGACACTCAGTGCTACGCTAATTAGCTTTGGCTTCCTGGAACGAACCATTATTTACGATCCTCTTCAGCTGCTCTAAACGAAAGGCTATTGTTTCTCTAATTCTGAAGGAGCATCTGGTGAGCTCGGAGGTTTGGACAATCATTCCAAAGGTACTTTAGAGAAACGGGAGTCGGGTTTGTTTACGATTTCTCGGTACGCACAATCGCATCTAATAGGAGTCCAAAAAAAAAGCTATTATCTTTGTAATTAAGAAAGAACGGACTTCCACCTGAATTTCCTTTGCCACAAATAGCACCAAATATTTGGATGCATGTGACCTCTAAACCACGGTAGTCAATCTTTGAAGCATCTTTAACATTGTTTACAACTTGCAACTCCACTAAAAGGATCCCTGCGGTGGTGATGGGGGCCGCGAGAAGCTTTCATCTCACCCGACATTCGCACGGGGCATTAGGACACTTTCCACTTACAGGATTTCTGATTGAGGTCAGCTAACGATGAAGGGATTTTAGAGATTCTGAAAGCCAGTGTGCGCAATCTCACTGGCCTGTGTACACAGTCGGGCTCCTGCCAAATCGCCTTGCCATCAGCTGGGCAGTGAAAACATGAAATAAAGTATATAAAGAGTGGTTAGTAGATTTATGAGAGTTGGATAGAAAGTAGTAGTAAGCAACTGAAATGAAGCAGTAAAGCCATTGGATCGTGTTGGATGGCAAACAAGGGATTATGGGGGAAAAACTGACTCAGAGGCCAGTTCAGAGTAAATTCCCTTAGTCTGTGCAAACAATGCAAGCTGCTCTTAATTTTTGATTCAATCATCGTGATGGAGAATATCCTGTCTATCTTGACAGAGATGCATGGAAAGAGTATGATTTAACTGGATTTTTTTAATCTGACCTGCATAGCATAAAACAATCTGCTTAAACAGAAAACACACAAACGAAGGCACATTTTTGTGCTTCGCCAGTCAGTCAACCACAACTCAAAAGACCCATGAACATCCATGATTGAGAACTGTTGACCTACATAAAGCTGAAAGCCTCGTTGTTCATCAGTCCTTGGAAAGACAATTTGTTGTGAGTTTGCAAAAGAGCACCTGCATGCTCAACTGTGCAAAATATTCTGAAAACAGACCAAAAAAAAACTAGAGTCGAGTTGGTGTGAAAACATTTTGTAGAGAGAAAAAAGGCACAGCACAGCAGTGGAGGGGCTGTCATGGTTTTTGGTCTGATTTTATGCCTCAGGGCCTGAGCGGTTTGCTATCATCAATGGAAGATGAATTTACAAGTCTATCTGGACACGGTGTGAAAGAATGCAAGGTCAAATGACTCTGAAGGACTGAAGGACAAGACCCAAAGCACAGAAGAAAAACAGAAAGCCTTTAACAAAACTTAAAGTCCTGACCTCAGCCTGATTGAGATGCTTCAGCCTCTCCTCAAGAAAGCGATGTATACAATACTGCTGAACAAAAACAGTATAGTTCAGTATAGAGGAAAAGTCAAGTTAAGTTGATTGACCTTTATTTCAATAGCGAATTAGACAATGAAGATTGTGTCAAAGAAGCTTGACAGAGATCAGAGATCAGATCAGGATCCATAATGGAAACAGAAGATTCAGCTTTCAGACGAGTACAATCATACAGCTATTAGTACAAAACTGCTCCTGATGGTTGGACATGTTTGCTCCACAATGGGAAAATTACATTTGATGGAGGTTATTGCTAAAAAAGGGACAATGCACCGCTGCATTGATTTGCAAACATCTTTCACCCTGCACTATTAATGTTTAAACTGTGGTTAAATGAATGGTCCAATGCTATTTCATGCATTCATGTTATTTAAGCATACATATAAAAGGGAATGGTGCACATACTTTTCCTAGAGCAACTGTATGAAATCAAACCTTTCACCTAAATAATAAAGGATTTAAAGTTTCTAATAACCATCAAATACTGAGCATTAGCAACTCCATTCCAACAGTTCAAACGGCTGAATTTAGTCTTCTTTTTGGTCAATACTGCTGGATGAGCAGTAAATGACGAGATGTATTAACATTAATCAAGTTAACAATGAATAATCTAAAAACCAGCCAGTCATTATGAACAATCCATAAATGTTTCAATGCTGATGGAGCTCTTATCATCAGAGGGTTAGAAATTCTGCTTTTAAGTCCAAATTATTAGCTTGTTTTTCTGCAGTATCCCGAAATGATGAATGGACATCTGTCAAGAGCTGCTTGGTAATCTAACACGAACACAAGGGTTTCTTACTGAAATTCTGGAAGGTTCCCAGTAGGGAAGTGAACTATAAAAGAAACCCTGATTATTTAACTGCTGGGCAATCATGAAGAGAACTATTATAACAATGGTGTACGGCAAAGAAAAAAATGCAACCTGCCGACTTGTTGCAATTAAAAAAAATAAATAAAAAGTGCATTTATATGAAATTGTATGGATGTAAACAAAAGGGTAAGCCATTATTTTCAACCAAACACAAACATTTGTTTCTTTTGCGTTACATAAAAAAGATATTTGTCTATACAATGAAAGGCAGGGGGTCCAAAATGGAATGGATGATTTGCTAAATAAATACATTCTTTAATATGTAATTTTATTTCTAGATAACAATAGACATCATATTTGTATTTGCTGTAAATAAGCTTCCTATGAGGAAACATTACAAAGAAAATTCAATACCATGTCATTTGGAACAACATCAGGGAATACATTTAACATTTTTAACCCACACTCCCATTGGTCAGAAAAAACAAAAAAAACAGACAGCCCTGCCCCACACTTATGCCACTGGTTGACTCACTGTTGCTATGCTGAGTTGGTCAGGATTCTCAAACAAAGCTATGTTTTTGAAACCAAAACAAACAAGCAGCTTTAACTCTTTGATCAAATCAGCCTATGAATTAAGGCTTTAGTTTTCTCTGGTAGCATAGTATGGAGGGGAAAACTAAACAATTCCTGGTCTTTTAAGATAAACTAGGCATGTCAAATAGGTCAAATTAGCAGAGTTCAGCTAAAGAACGTGATATCACAGTTGACCAAATGCTTCAGTGACACCGTCGATCCCTGTATTCTAGTTTAACATGGACAAAAAAAAAATTGTAAAGGCACAGAGTCTCACCTCTGCACCCCTGCTTTTGTCACTAATCAGGAGCGTGTTCCCTCCTGGGTACAGACTGTCTTGTTAAAGCAGTACCTGCCGGAAACACCTCTCTCAGGAGAGCTTCTTTTAAAAAGAGCAGCTCGGATACAAAGAGCCCAATCAATTAAACGGTAAATCACACATCAGAGAAAAAGCGGCGCCACAGCCCTGGGGCAGGAGTATGCGGAACTGGGAGTGTGAACACGCTAAAACACATAGAAGTGCACTAAGGGCACATCAAACAGGGCTCACATCCAGGGTAAAAACACAAAAAAGGAATATAAATGTGACACTGGGGAGACCTTAGATGTCGGCTTGATGTATACTCACAGTTTGATAAAGTCCGTACTTTGGGAAGAACTTTCCTGAACTGGCAAGCTGTAATCTGATTGGCTGACTTGGTATGAACAGCACAAAATATACATATTTTTATCAGCGTGCCTAAAAAACATGTTTACAAGGTACCTGACTGATACAATACATCAGTGGATAAAATACTCTCTTTATTTGCCAACTAATATTGCAGCATCCATTGTCCACAAGGTTAGTACAAGTTCTTTAAACTACAAAATACATTTATCTACACACATTTGGCAGTTGGAATAACTGATGTTTCACTATTAAATACTTTGTAATGATTTAAAATAAAAAGGTAAAATAAGCACTATTGTGACAAGCTTGCTGCATCAACATGGAAACAATAAGGTGATAGATTCGAAAATTACAAAAACCTCAGAGGGCTAGATGAATATTGATAACCTACATTAAGAATGGGAAAAGCAATCTCTCAGAAATAAATAGTATTTTATATAAAACGTAAAAAATTATTTTGGACTAAATAAATGCTCCCTTTATATGCTTAAAAGCATTTTAAAACATATATATTTAGAAATCTTTAGAATAATAGTGTCCTACATCAGAATTAAATACTGAAATTAACAAATATTTTAATTAAATATTAGTAAATATTACTGATGCAATACTGACATTTGCCATTTATTTGCCCTGTTTCATTAAATTTAACAATATTTATTTTATATTAAAATTAAGTATATACTGAATTACTTATGGATGCTATAGCTTAATGCAGTTTTCAGTATACATTGTACTATAACATATTTTAAACATCATTCATTACAAATAAATAATAAAGTATGCTTAATATACATGTATTAAAAAAAGCACATTTGCATTTTTAAAATGAACATCAACTTATAATACAAGTGCTGTAAATTTGAAATATTTCAATTAAATATAAGTGAATATTACTAATGCAATACTAACATTTGCCATTTAGTAGTGTTCCAATTAATGCAACAATATTAATTTTAGATTAAAGTCAAATATATACTGAATTACTTATGGATACTATATTAATCTAGTTTAATGCAGTTTTCAATACACACTGTACTATAACATATTTTAAACATCAATCATTATAGGTTAATAATAAAGTATGCTTAATATACATGAATATAAAAAGAAATCACATTTGCATTTTTTAAATTAACATCAGCTTATAATACAAATGCTGTAAATTTGACAGAAAATTTTTCGGACGATTAATTGCTCTGCAGAAAGCACAATCTTGTGCTAAGCACAAGACCCACTCTTCAAAAAGACAATGCTGCAATGCTGAAAATAAAATAAAATGGAATCTTAAAATAAAAACAGACAGAAAAAAAAAAACCATGAATAAGGGTGGTGGTGGGAATTGGCCTGATTTCTATTTTAGCCATTGTAAGATCTGCAGTGGCTTCTGGGTATAGTTATCTCAAACAGCGAGTATTTGCGGAGGCCTATAGCGGATGAACTCATTTAAAAGTGAAGGTCAACAAGGTGTCAAACCTGATTTTCTTCTCTTTCAAAAGGAAAGGCAAATCCTGTATATGCAATCCTGTAAGCATCACCATTCACGAGTGTTCCATTTAATAATGAAAGGTCAATAATAAGAAACTGGATTCAAGTAAAAGCCATAGCAATAAAGCAGTCAATCGAAGACTGATGGCACACAGGGTTGCTGCAGAACTGGCAGTCCGCTGTGGACGATTTACGGCACATTTATCAATCAAAAGATGGCGAAACGACCAGCTGGCACAAAGATTTTCTGCAGGACGGAACATTTTCTAATTAATCCAAACACACTCAAGGTGAAAAATATGGCTTTAATGATTACACGCCGCCTGTTTATTTGGCACCCAGAATAATTCTCAACAACATACTGAGTGAAGGCGCATCTGAATATTGCTGTTCGACGAGGTAGGAGGTGGAAGTACCCAAGATATGTCGTTTTGAAGACGCTGCAAATATGAAATATTTCCAGATAAACACATACAAAAAGCACTGACACATGCATCCTGATATCGCTGTCAAAGCTTTTAAGAGCTCAGTGTTAAAATGCCAGCACACCAGGGACTGACGCAACCCCTCCTAACCTCTATTTGACATCATCTAAACATATGAGCATTAAGCCCTGCAATCAAACATACAAAAATGGGAGAAAGAAAGAGAATTAGAGGATTAGAAAGGCTATGAAAGCAGTAGCCCACCACTATTAATTCAACAGTTCACTGAAAATAAGTATTTTTTTCAAGCCATTTGACTATCTTTCTTTAGTGTAACTTAAAAAAGAAGGATATTTAGAAGAATGCTTAAGCCAATCTTTTTCATACAATAAAGCTTATGATGGTTTTGTTTTTTTGGCCTTTTTGGTCCCCAAACACAAAATAGACCATAACCATAAAACAAAATACATCATAAGCTGTTTCCATCCACATATTTTTATAAACATTTTGAAATATTACATAAAAAAGGCTTTATGGAAAGGAAAAGATCTGAAAAATTGTATGCACACAAATTGGTAGGAGAACTGTTTTATCCTATAAGAAAAAAATGTGTATAATCTATGATGTAAACACCTTTAATGGATAAATTGTAGCATACGCATCAAAAAAGTAATGTGGTCTTATTTGAAGATCATGTGATAACAAAAATGGGTGCAATGGGACACATATTAATGGACAAACCAGTGGATCGACCACATTGTGAAATCTTTCTTAAAACACCATAGCCAAAGTCTGTAAAGAAAGTTGCATTATTACCTCCCAGAACCTCCCTTGAGTGGTGGTGCTCACAAAAAGTGGTCTCAAGCCTCCAAAGCCACCACACGTTCACTGCATTGCATTGCTTTTTCATCTTCTGAGGCGCAAGTAATATAATATATATACCAAAAAGGAGTCAGGACTAGAAAGAGAACGTTGAGCTTTTTACAATTTCTCACCTTCAAACCAAACATGTGACTTCAGACAGCAAAAATGAAATCCTGCCTGAAATCCTGTGCACTTTAACCACACATCTTGTAATGTTTAAGAATTGGGTCAGCAGGTAAGAGAAGAGGCGTCTTAGATGGCTGGTTAAAGACATTCGCCCACATAAGCATCTACATTACAGTCAAATGTCTTTTCAACTACGTCTGGAAGTGGTTAAAAGTGAACAAGTTCAAATATTTCAGAACCTATTTACATCTGTATTTAGAATTGTCCACTTTTGACTGGATCAACAAAAATACATCTTAATAAACAGGGCCAAAAGTAGTCTATGCATCCGTGTACTTTTTTTCTATGAAGTCTAATGGAAAAAAAACAAGCAAAAGACGAAGTTAAAATCTTTGCCAAAGTCATTTTGATTTTATGGGGAATTTTTTTTAAACATTCTAAACTCTTAAATTCCAAAATTAAATTAAATTTCAATTCTCTAATAAGCTGTCATGAAAAAGTTTCTTAATGTGAAACATTTTACAAGGAACCCCTTTTCCACAATAAAGAACCTAATGTGTAGTAAAAAGGTATTTATGGGGTCATCAATGCCAGAAAAAAAAACATTAACTTTTAACATAACTAATTTTTTAAGTCATAAAAGGCTTAAATTTTCATATACAAGTACTTTCTCTTTAAGAGTTTCTCTCTTTTAAATGACATTTGGGATTTGTGACAAATGGTCCACCAGTGAAAACAAGTTCTTTGTTGAGGTAAAAAAAAATCTTCTTTTCACTGTGAGCTAATCCGTAGCCAATTTACTCCATTTAGGTCAGGATAAAAGTTATAGTGGGCTCTTAAATCTTCACCATGGATTTATGTATAAACTAATTAGAGCAAGCACAGGCACAGTGGTGGAGAGCCTCAACAGTTTCAGATCACCTCATTTCCTCAGGGTCTATCGATTCCATTCCCCTTTTTAATTCTGTCTTGTGACTATGAACAGGGAAAAAGGATGGCTCAAGTAAAATATTTGGCTTAACTGAAAACAGGGCCTTCATTTCATGGAAGCTTCCTAATTCAGAGATGAGGTTCTCAAGGTGAATGTGTACCGTGGCTCTAAGGGTCAAACAACAAAAAATAAGGTCAAGAATCTTGGTGTGATTCTGGAGTCTGATCTGAGTTTCAATAGTCATGTCAAAAGCAGTAACTAAATCTGCATACTATCATCTCAAAAACATTGCAAGAATTAGATGCTCTGTTTCCAGTGAGGACTTAAAGAAACTTGCTCATGTTAATGCCCTCCTCACTGGCCTTCTCAAAAAGACAGTCAGACAGATGCAGTTCATCCAGAATGTTGCGGCCAGGATTCTGACTAGAACCAGAAAATCAGAGCACATCCCACCTGTCCTCAGGTCTTTACACTGGCTCCCAGTTACATTCAGAATAGATTTTAAAATATTACTACTTGTTTATAAATCACTAAATGGCCTAGGACCTCAATACATTACAGATATGCTCACTGAATACAAACCTAACAGATCACTCAGATCTTTAGGATCATATAAACTAGAAATTCCAAGAGTTCAGTCAAAGCAGGGTGAATCTGCCTTCAGCTACTGCGCCCCCCGCTGCTGGAATCAGCTTCCAGAAATGATCAGATGTGCTCCAACATTAGGTACATTCAAATCAAGACTGAAAACACATCTGTTTAGCTGTGCCTTTACTGAAGATCGCACTATTATGTCTTTCTTTTCTTTTTCATTCTTTTATAACCTGTTTTAACACATTTAATCTGTTTTTATCTGTTTTCATATTATTTGTTTTTATTTTTTATTTTATACTTGTCTCTTCCAGTTTATGTAAAGCACTTTGAATTGCCACTGTGTATGAAATGTGCTATATAAATAAACTTGCCTTGCCTTGCCTAATTCCACCGCAGCCTGTTTTTATTAGTCAACAGTAGGGCCAGACAGAATCTGCAGACATTTTATGCTATTTCTGCTGAGAATTTTGTAAATATCTGCGGATTTATGCAGAATTATTTTGAGTATCATAACTAAAAACTGAATATAATAAATAGAAAATAATACCTTTTAATTTTTTATTTAATGTTTACAATGCAAATCCATCCAGATCCACTTATTTGGTACACAAAGCAAGTCTCTAATATAATAGATCTACTAAAAGACAGAAAATATTACTTTACAAACTGTATTGTAAATTAATCTAATTAACACTTTCATATTAGTCAATATTATTACTGAAATTTATTTAAAAACGAAATAAACATAAATTTACACACATTTACACAAGTAAATAAAAAGACTCAATGATGGGCTAAAAATCTGCGGAAATCTGCATATTTCTGCGCGCAGATTCCGTGTGGGCCTAGTCAACGGCCTATATTAAAGCTTCTGTAAGACAATTCAGAAGAATCCCATAATAAAAATAATAATAATTTGCCTCAAGAATGACGCAAGGGAAGAATACTATAGTTATTTTTATAAGTTCAGACTATAGGACTGCACAACGTATGGTTTCAGCATCGATATCAAAATGTGCACATCTGCAATAGTCACATCGCAGGTAGTGCAATGTTGAGTTATGAGGTAACCAGGATAAACAGAACACATTAGAATTGTGTAGTTATTGCAGAGTGTCTTTGCCGTTTTTGTATTTGCTTGTGAATTATTTCATTTTATGATTCCCTTTGCTACAGAATCATCCCAATCATTCTAAATTAACTTACTTTTTCTAAATAGCAGTTTCAAGACATCTGATGAAATTGTATAGATTATATAATATAAAATATTGCCATGTCAGATTTTTCCAATATTATGCAGCCCTAGTTCAGACTCATAGACAATACACAAATCACTAAGCCAAGGGTCCAGTATTAAACGGATAGTTCACACAAAACTGAAAATTCTGTCATAATTTACTCACCCTTCACTTTGGTCTGAGCACAGAACAGATGATGAAAAATGCTAAAAAAAAGGAGTAACCATTGATATCCATAATAGTTGTTTTTCCTACTATGGAAGTCAATGGTTACCGGTTTCTAACATTCTTCAAAATATCTTCTTTTCTGTTCAACAGAAAAAGAAACTCAAACAGGTTTTGAACATTGGAAGGATGAGTAAATGATAAAGAATAGAAATGTTTGGGTCAACTATCCCTTTAAAGAATTTAAACTTGAAATTTTGGACTTTGATTTATTTCTTTCGAACAGAATATCACACATGTAAAACTATCCTTCAAACAAAATACATATTTACTTATACCCATATAGACTTAAAATAACAGATAAATTTAGCCAGTGTAAAATGGAGCAGGATGAAGCACAAGCTTAGAGTTGAACTTGGTCCTGATCTCCTGTTGTGCACAATGGTGATGGGGCAATGGCGACACCACAATACATATATTTATGATGAAGCCGAAGCTGTAGTTGAAAATACACAATTATGTAAGACAAATAGGCTTGCACTCACTGACTACATAAATAGAATCAGACGTTTGGCATCAGGACCCGCAAAGTTTCCCCCTTGCATTATTAAACATCACATTAAACATTTTATGTGTCAGTTTAATGCAGTACTGTCACTTTAAACTTTCATTTTTTTCTTACAAGTGAACTTGCATTGTGAATGCAGGCATTGGATCTCTTACAGCATAACCCCCACAGCCCTCCTTCCACACACACACACACACACACACACAGAGACTCTACTGGTGCCTATGTTCTGCCTCTCTCGTTATTAATGCATTTACATAATGCGAATAAACCATCTAAAATGCTTTCAGTAATCATACTACTGGAACTAAATGCAATGTTGTGATCTGAATGATGCTTGCGCTTTCACTTTGAGGAGAGTTGCTCCAGTACATGCATGCGCTTCAGATGATCACTGCAATCAGTCACTCTTCTAATGGCAAACTGTGTGTGCACAATGACTATTCACAAACGTTAATGCATGCAAAAATGTGAATTCCATCTCTATTTACTCTGGAGTGACTCACACATTTGAACGTCATCGTTTAATGCATTGTATTTGTCGTAAATGTTTTGAGTGAAAGTCATTGTGTCTCTTCAAAAGACAGGTAGATGTGGATTAGATCACTTCACTGATTACTTAAGATGATCTCTTAAGCTTTACAGGACTTTAAGTGGAGGAACTGAAATCTCTCTCTTTCCAAAAAACTACCATTATTTGTGTTTGGAAGATGAATGAACATCTTAAACTGTAAAAAGCTATTAGTTGGAGAAAAAAAAGCGAGTAAACCTGTTGCCTTAGATTTTTAAGTAAAAGAACTACAGCTAAATTCAGAATTATTAGCCCCCCTGTATATTTTTTTCCTCCAATTTCTGCTAAGGTTTCTAGTCAGAATAGTGGTCTTTAAAACTGTAATCTGTCAGAGCCCATCAATCAATGCTAAGTTAGCGTTTGGCTGTGGGTGTTAAGTGGAGGATTATACAGCGGAGCAAACTATTTGTTTAAAGGAAAAGAGCCCAGAGGCGTGAGGTTGCACACAGACAGCACATAGACAAGCTACAGGATAAGCAGTCCTGATATCCCTGTCACGCTGGCAGACAGATCCATATGAACAAATCCAATACTTTTCTGAGGTGCGATCGATTAGACGTTTTGTTTTCCCAGTAAACATGCCAATGTCCACCAACGGAACAGTGGACAGAGGACACTTACTGCAAACCATATGTTGGCAGGCCGGCCCTCCTAAAGCTGTACTGCTATTGGCAGAACATCCGATGGCAATAAAGCAAAGAAAAGTACTGCACTGATTTAGCAGTTTTTCCAAAGTGCTAATTTGGAGTATTTTGTTCTTGTCTAAAGGGAAACACAAATTGAATGTTTTTTTAGACTAGACTACATGCAAACTATTTTTAAAAATACTGAAATAAAACTATTATTACATCAAGAGAATAAAATAAATTGAATGAATTAACAGTATTAATAATAATATGAAATAATGTTATTTGTTTTTAACTAAAATACAAATTATACAAACTGTATAAACCAATTTTTAAGAGATTATTTTGTCAATTTGGAGTATTTTGCTCTTGTCTGAAGGAAAACACAAATGTACTGTTTTTCGAACTACATTACATAGAAACTTAAACAAAACTAAAATAAAACTAATATTACATCAAGAGAATTAAAAACATTAAATGTAATGAGTTTAATTAAATAATAATAATAATAATAATAATAATAATAAAAATAATAATAATAATAATAATAATAATAATAATAATAATAATAATAATGTGAAATAATATTATTTGTTTTTTAACTAAAATACAATAAAATACTTTTTAACTGATTATTTTTCCAATATTTTGTTCTTTTCTGAAGGGTAACACAAATGGACTGTTTTTCTACACTTGGAAACTATTTTAAAAAATGTATTAAATTAACACTATTACATCAAGAGAAATACATAAATTAAATCTAATGAGTTGATTTAAATAATAATAATAATAATTATAATAATAACATAAAAAATATATTATTTGTTTTCAACTAAAATACAAAGTAAAAAACACTTTTTTAACAGATTATTTTGCCAATATTTAGTTTTTGTCTAAATGGAATAACAAATGGACAGTTTTTTTTTTTGTTTGTTTTTGGACTACACTACTTAAAATAAAACTAACATTGCATAAAAATAATTAAATACATTGAATGTAACTAGTTAAATTAAATAATAATAATAACAATAACAACAACAACAACAAAATAATAATAATAATAATAATAATAATAATAATAATAATAATAATAA
>CAIGQW010052715.1:492514-504161 GCA_903798125.1 Danio choprae
TTTTTTTTTTTTTTTTTTTTTTTTTACATTGCATTTGTATTCAATTTTGTATCTTTGTTTTTTTTTCTTTTTCACAAATTCCATACTTTTTCTACATTTAACAGGAAATTGTGAAGATGCTGTGAGTTTCTTTGTGTAGATATGGCGACAATTATTTTTCCTCACATAAATCTGTTAAGTCTGTTCAAATATCATGATCATTCCTTGAAACAGTGGAAAATGTCATTATATGGAAGAGTTCAAGCACCACTTTATAAAAAAATAAAATGTAAAAAAATAATGAGTAAATGATGACAAAATATTCATTTTTGGGTGAACTATCCTTTTAAGCAAACTACATTGCATTTTAACATTTACAATTTATTGGCTTATGCATTCTCTAGAAATAAAACCTTGGGAATGAGCTACACAGTACAAGCGCTCCTAAACACACAGCTCTAGGGCTACAAATAAAAACATACAAATTATTATTCTTTAGGAGAACATAATGTGAATTTGGATCACTTCAATGCTAAACTGCACAAATGCAATATCAATTTAAAGCTGAGAATGAATCCATTAGTATAAGATTCACTTATGGAGATCACAGGTCAACGATGGCTTTAAGCGTGCCCGTGTTCTGCCATTCAGATAACACGAGAAATCTGACAGTCCATCATCTGCCTGCAAAATTTGTACTATCCATTCCAATGCGTGGGAGAAATACAGAAAGGGCCACTCTGAGCACTTACAGGCAGATGTATCCATAAAACCCCTCTTATTCTAATTCAATTCACTGGAACGTTCCTTATATTTAATAATGCGCAGCTGCACAATTCAGTCCATCTTGCCTCTCAATGCATTAAGAATGACCAGCGAGTTAATTATCGGTAATGACAGGCATAGCAACTAGAAGTCTTAGCATAATGGATTTACAGCATCGCACACACACACATCATTAGAGGCAGAACGCACAACAAATAAAGTCAATAATAATGCAATATAGGCTTTAAAAAAATAGGACAGGAATTAAAGAGTCCTAATTATTTGGCTCCTTCTTGACATGTTTTCAAGTCCCCAGAACTAATTGACTGGTAAATATATCAAGATGTCATTTGCTGGCAGTCAGCGGTCAAGACTGGCGTCATTTGCTGTTCACAGACTGAGACGAGTCGCTAATCATCTTGGATTAGCCTGAAGACACACAGGAAAGATAAAGCTGGAGAGTGTATTTTCCGCGCCAAATGGATTTGTGAAAATAATTGATCAACAAACAAATAGTCTTGCCCTAAACTAGTACAACTAGCTAAGTGCGCAGTTATGTTGCTCGTCTCTCCACATTTAACAGAGATCGGAAGGATTATAAAAGCTGTAATAATTGCTTGCTTCATTTAAATGGTAAACTCAGGATAAATTCAATATTAATCATTGAAATATATTAAGTTGTATTGAAACATAATTAGCAGCACAGTGGCGCAGTGAGTAGCACAATCGCCTCACAGCAAGAAAGTTGCTGGTTCGAGCCCCGGCTGGGTCAGTTGGCGTTTCTGTGTAGAGTTTGCATGTTCTCCCTGTGTTTGCGTGGGTTTCCTCCGGGTGCTCCGGTTTCCCCCACAAGTCCAAAGACATGCGCTATAGGTGAATTGGGTAAGCTAAAGCTGGGTAAGCTGTCTGTAGTGTATGAATGTGAATGTGTATGGATGTTTCTCAGTGATGGGTTGCAGCTGGAAGGGCATCCGCTGCGTAAAACATATGCTGGATAAGTTGGCGGTTCATTCCGCTGTGGCGAACCCAGATTAATAAAGGGACTAAGCCGAAAAGAAAATGAATGAATGAATGAAACATAATTAAACAAAATGTCACACAATAATTCCTTTAGATTAATATTAAAAATCGAATAATCATGGATTTAACGTTAAAAACTGATTGCTTAAGGTTTATTACACTCATTTTCTGTCAGCATGTTTAATAATTGCAGTAAAATCTAATGCAGTAGGAGGTATAATCAGATGAATTAGATTAAAAGTATAGCTAATAATTAATTTCAATGACTGACTGCAAATTCTTGAAATTTCCTATTAAATATATATAGAGTATGAATAGCAGAGACAACATTGAATGATAACAGAATTTGACATTTTGGGTAAACTATCCAGATTAAAGCTGGCGATTGCGTTTTCGATTGTTGGGCCTAAACTATGAAACCAGTTCTATCCAGATTAAAGCTGGCGATTGCGTTTTTCGATTGCCGGGCCTATATAAAACAGTCTTCCAGTCTCGCTCTGCTTAGTTTCTTTAGAATTAGAATTTAAAACAAAGCAAAAAACTTACCTCTTTTCTAAGGCTTTTAACTGTCCATAAAGTTACAAACTAATCATTAATTTTACTAATAATCATCTATGAAAAATATTAAATATCTAGACAATCTAAATAGATATCTATAGAAGACTCTTACTCAACAAATTGTTAGCATCCTATAATATGTATCTGCTCGCAAAAATAGCTGCTGAACCTCCCTCTACAGTACAGAGCAAAGAACAAAGTAAACTGCTTCTGTATTGACTGTACAAAACCTCTACTCTACTAATTGCCCTTATTTTACACTTGCCATTGTCTCGAATTGCATTATTGAATCACCATTATCCTGAATTGCATTGTTGTATTGCATTGCACCATTACTACATTACTCTAAGGCACTAATCTGCCTACCACACTGACTTATAATTTGTCTACATTAAGCTGTTTTTATTTTCTTGAAAATGTATATTTTGGGCATCTTACATCTATACGACAATTGCTTAACCCCACCGTTACACAAGAAAACCATCAGTCACAAAAATTAACATCTTGAACAGATGATAAAACACTGCTTTTTTTTTTTTTTTTTCAAAATCAATATACTGCATTCTGAATATGAATGTTTTTAAATATCCCTACTGATATGTCAGGCATCAGTATCACATCAAGGCTCTGGCACTGAAACTGCGTGAAATTAATGAATAGAAATACACAGAGGTGAATCTGGGATTCAGAATCTCCAGAAGTGGCCTTGGAGAAGAGCCACCAAGTATGAACATAACCTTGAAGGTTATGAAACATGGTTATTTAAGTTGGTAAACATCAATTTCTGAAACCAAATGAGTAGTTAATGAGATGCTGAATATGCCATATTGTGCTATTAGCATCCCATACACATGCAAAACAGTTTGTCAGTATCAAAAAGACTGGGAACTGTGCATACTGAGAGGCTGATCACACGGGATGAGGGTCTGTCCCTGCTATAAATGCAATTTAAAGGGGTCATGATGTGAGAAATAAAATGTTCCTTGATCGCTTGACATTAAAGAGGTCTTTGAACCATTAAAACATCTTGCAAGATGCATAACTTCAAATGGACTCCTTATTTAAAAGCTCCAAATAAAAAAGCTCCAGTGACAAATAAATTTACTGCACCATAAGTCCTGCCCATTGGGGAAAGATTGGTTTGAAAACAAAGTACAATGGAATGTTTACAAAAAAAAAAAAAAGAAATCTTTTAGTTACAGTGTTTTATGTATACAAATTATAAAAAAATGTACTTGCATGCAAAAGAAAAGAAGCTCTAATGCTTTCTCTCGTTAAATGATGTTAGCCATTCATAAAAGATAAAGAAATGGATTCGTCTCTTTTAAAAAGCAATGATAATTCAAAAAAAAAAAACAATGAAATGAATGTTTCATGAATGTTCAGAGCATATGACAACAGACTTTTGTAAAATGCCATGGTGTAAAGGAAAATTTGAAAAAAAAAAAAAAAAAACTTCAGTTAAGGATGATGCAGCAAATCTAAATCTGAAATTCCATAACACCGTGTGTAAATGTTTTATGGAGACTATTTTTAAAACATTTAGTTGTAGTGAAAGAGCTCTAATGTTTTTTGCATTAAATTATGTCAGCAATTTATTAAAAGTGTCTCTTTAGACAACTCTTATGGATTAATAAAAGTATGTTTTTTTAAATAAAAAAACGAGAATGGATAATAAGTTTCTTCTGAGCAATTGATTGTTTTGTACACAAGGCACAGTGTAACGTAGAGTTCCCAAACAATCAAAAAAAAAAAAAAAGGTAGGTCTGTAGGTGCGTAAGTATTCCAAGCCAGTTTTAAGCATTCAGGGACAACAATTGACAATGTTTATAACTTAAAGAAAGATTATTGAAATCTATACAGGGTTATTTTACATTTGATAATTCAAATGTATGTATCTGAATACTTCTAGACTCCCAGAAAACTAAAAAGCACTGTTTATTTTTATTTGTATCTTTGCCACTGTATTTACCAATGCTTGTGATTGGTTTGTTATATTTTATGCAGATGTGCTGGCCTACAAAATGAAGTCATCTGCTGAAGCTATGCTCAATATTGCAATATGTATCGCAGAAAAATAAAATATTGCATTGTCTGTTTTTGCCAATATCACGCAGCCCTACTTATAATTAATGTTGTGCATGAATAAAACACATCATAACCTCATTCTTTCATTCAAAATGATATAAAACTAGTGTTTAAGAGAGGAAAGTGAAGAGAAAGTAAAAAGAAAAAACAGCAATAATATACCTCCTGCCCGCTCAGGCCTTCTTTCTGCATGAAGTAGTGTTTTTTGAACTCATAATAGGAGTTGTACTGGTGCCAGGACTGCAGGAAGTCAAACCTTTAGGGTGTAGAAGACACACACACACACACACATACAGAGAGAGAGAGAGAGAGAGAGAGAGAGAGAGAGAGAGAGAGAGAGAGAGAGAGCTTTATAGTCATTACATATTACAGTGATCTAATAGGAGCAGTGAGACCGTAGTATCTGAAAGATGGCTGTAAAGAGCAGCAGAGTAACTTCCTTACCGCGGGTCATTCTTGGCACGAACGCTGGTCTCGAATTTCACCCCGTTTCTGGCCACATACTCGGCTAGTTTATCAATGACAGGTTGGATGTCGGGAGGCGGAGGGATGATGGCAGCGACAGGAGCAGCAGCAGTGGCTGCAACCGGCGGGGGAACAACAGTGGTTTGAGGAGGCCTGGAACTGATGGATGGAAAAAAAAACCGATATTATTGCAACATTTCTCTGAAAGTGACTTTGAAATATGAACATCGACCCAATATGGAAAATTATATGCCTTGCCAATTAGATGATGTGTTGATTATCAGCCTGCGGTAACTTAATTGTCTAGTAGGAGTGCTAACAGTAGAATCAGGTTAGCAATCTGCTCATTATTGAGATGAATTTATATAGTTTGCCAACTTGAAACTGCAAACTTGAGTACAGAATAACGTGTTTAATACCTGTTATTAAATAATGTAATTTATAATCTACTAACAATAACTAGTCCAGTGTGCTTGAGTCTCTGAAGCACGAACAGCCTCCCCCAGGTGCTAATGCCTACCCAGGTAATCTTAGACTAGGAAAATGAGTAACACTTTAGTCTAGTTTATTTATTTATTTATGTTTTAATGCCATATCAGCAGTATTGGCTATATTCATAGCAAAACCTATACTAAACATACAATATATAACATGCAATCATATCGTTTTCTTAATAAACATTCATTGTACAAAAAACATAGAAATAACAACAACACTGAGTCATATACAATCTTTTCGTTTGATTATTGATAAATATTATAAAATTCCTCCAGAAGACACCTTTTTAAACATTTCCCTTAAAATAGGTTTTATTGTCAAAATATTCTTACACAAGTCACAAATATCCCTTTTTTAATAAATATGAGTGTGTAAGTCTTGAGTGGACGTTTCTACATCTCGTATGTACAACCTGATGCCGTCTATTTTCAAAATGGTAATTATTTCTTTCATTTACAAGTGGATTCACTTCATACAAGTCATTGTTTCTACATTCATCCCATTCTATTTTAGAGAGATGAATTTTCATTAATAACTAGTGCCTATTATTAATATATTGGGTGTTTATTAGTACTTGAAAAGTACATATTTTGAATGATCTTATTCTACAATACTAATCTTACCCAATACGTAAACCCAGCAATTATCTTAATTACTACTAATAAGCAGCAAATTGGGAATATATTAAGCCAAAAGTCTTGTACCTTAAAACAAAGTGACAGGAAAATGAAAGCAAAATACACAAATAACATGAAGGTATGTCACAAAATCATTAGTTTTCTCTGCTTTGAATTTATTTTGCTTTATTCTTTGACAGCCATTAATCATACGCTGCTTAATTTAGTATCTGCTCTATTAATCCATTTTGCTTACACTATCACTCCCAAGCAGCCTCTCCCTGGTGAGTGAAAAGAAATTTGGCTGCGGTGTTTGTTATACTAACAAAAATTTAATTAAAATATAAAAATATTAAGTTAATTCTGTTAAGGAATTAAGCATTGATTGGTATCATAATATCATAAGTCTGATTTCATTTAAGGGTTACAAGCTATAGCTTATGGGGAATAGAAAAATAATCTTGAAACGCAGTAAATTAAAGACATTGGTATCACTGGTAAAAAGCAAGAAATTAAGACATTGGTATTGGCAATGGCTGTTGACAAAAAAAAAAAAAAAAAAAGTCTAAACAACAGCGACTTACAAAGCGACTTACAAATGAGGATAAAGAGGCACTTCAGATCACCAGAGAGTGATTTAAAATAATTTTAAATGTAAATGAAATATAAAAAATATAGGCTTATCGAATAATCTACAAGAGCTGTATATTCGTGATCATGTAAGCCAAAAAAAAAAATAGAAGCACACGTGATTGTTTTTTAAAACGTGAAGCTCTGTTGACACCTAGCACAGTGGAAAATGATATATACCTTGAAGTTAGAGGAGCAGAAGGAGCGGAATGGGAAAGTGGAGCAGACGCAGGAGCTGACACCGTGACTGGACCTACAGCAGGGGCTGATGGGATTGCAACAATGGGATCCAAAGGTGTAGTGCCAGGAGGGGGAGGTGGACCAGATGCAGGAGGAGCTGGCATCATGCCGGTGGGAAGCGAGGTGTAATAGTGGCTGGCGTCAATCCCAGGAGGTGGAGGGGCAAGGCAATATGTACCATCAGGCAGCATACAGTAGCCGTAGTACATTGCGGCCACATTAGCTGTGTGAAATATACAAAAAACACACACAAACAGAGAAAGAATTATTATAAGCTCTGTATGTACAAAGATTCAACAGCGTCTTTATTTTTTTGTGATGACTTGGAAGGTGATTGGTCTTGGACAGAGGGTACTGATGTTGTTTTAACAGGCTGTAATATTGAGTTTCTTATGGAATGGTAGCTTGGTTTGGAAGTTAAATTCACAAATTAATGGACTGGTTAGTAAGTGATGGGGAGAGGGTGTATCCTTTATTCCAAATTCTCTAGTTAATTAGGCAAAGAAGGTAATTGCAGATCTCATGTCTTGTACTCAGAATGCGAGCTGAATAGAGAATACCCGAATACATATAAAGATTCTATTATTCCCAGTGCACTGCATCTCCTGAACTTAGGATAGAAGGTGGCATGTGTTGGAAGCTTAGTTATTAACTCTACGTGTTGAATTCTTTGTATCCTATTACATATTTACTATTTATTTTGTATGTCAGCCATTAAGTTCAAGACAAATTTCCTTAGGGAGAAAAAAAAAAAAAAACCCTGAACATTAGATGCACATCAGACACTAATACATGTGTACAGAAATAATAATAATAATAATAATAATAATAATAATAATAATAATAATAATAATAATAATAATAATAATAATAATAAAAATAATAAGGCAAATCATTGTATAACAGTGTTTTGTTCTGTAGACAATTGAAAAAAAAATATTGCCTAAGGGGGCTAATAATATTGACCTTAAAATAGTTAAAAAATAAATAAAAACTGCTTTTATTCTAGCAGAAATAAAACAAATAAGACTTTCTCCAGAAGAAAAAAAATATATAGAAAATTCCTAGCTCTGTTTCATTTCGGAAATGTTTAAAAAGGAAAAAAAAAAATTTACAGAAGGGCTAATAATTTTGATTCAACTACATATATACTGGTTTTTGTGATGAAATATACACAAACACGCACACACGCACACGTTTAATGTTTCAAATATGAATATGTGTGTGTGTGTGTGAGTGTGTGTGCGTGCGTGCGTGCGCATTATATATATATATATATATATAAAAATATACACACATACACACACACACACGTGTGCATTTCTGCCACATTTGAGTCGAAACCTTCTCTGCCTTCTTACTAAAAGTTTCATTAAAAGTGGCATGTTTTTGCTGATATTTGTTGAGCTCGAAATTAAACCTTAGTCATCAAGAGTATTCCTGCTCTGTATATATGATACACGGTCGGGAAAGTACACTGTTGATGCAAATTAAGAATTAAAATAATCTACGTTTGGATCACTGTCCTCATAATTAAATTTCCTTTTCAAGTAGAAGATAAAAAGCGAGCGGAAGAGAAAAGCCGAATTCGTTTGTTCTGCTCCACCACAAATAATTAGGATCAAACTGTCCTCGTGTTGAGATTGCAAGCATGTAAAAACATACAGTTCTTGAAAAACACTTAATAAAGCCTAATTACAGTCAAGCGCTGCTCCTTTCCTTCCATCAACTGTTAAGATGGCAAAAATAATCATTAAACAAAGCAGTTTAATAAGATACCAAGGCAAACAGAGATGCGAGTTCAAGCTGAGTTAAAATCAACACAACCAAATTTCTGCTACTTGGCAAAAATTTGCTACCTGATTATTTTTTAGAGGATTAAGACAAGACACTGCTGGTAAATGGTAAAAAAAAAACCCAACAACACTAATAGTTATCATCAATCATCCCCAGTTGATTGATTTCATTACAAACAGCAAAGCTTAAACATTGTTATGTTTAAATATGCAAATGAGGCATTATTTTATTAAATCTGTGCTAATTTGCATACATTTATAACACAGAAGTCAAGTTTACATTTTCTGACATCAAAGTTAATAGTTTTAACAGAAAAAAATAGGGCAATCAATTTTTATTACCTCATAATTGTGACACTGGACTACAAAACAATCTTAAGCGTGAATCTTTGAAAAAGAGATTATTCATTATCTAAAAAAATGTGAATAAATAAGATTTACATTAATATTCACTTTGTTAGGATTGAATAATATCTGACTGAGATACACTATTTGAACTGTATACTATTTGAAAATCTGGGATCTGATTTTGACCAAAAAAAAATAAAAATAATAATAATAATAATAAATCTAATATTTAAAATTGCCCAAATTAAGTGTTCAGCAATGCAGATTACAAATAAAAAATGAGTTTTGATACATTTACATTAGGTAATTTAAAAAATGTTTAAAGGAGCACAATCTTCACTCAATTTTCTAATGATTTTTGGCAGAAAATGAAAAATCTTGACTAGAAGAAGTGCTAAAACATAAACTTAAGTAAATGTTGCATTTAATCAGGCAAATTATGTATGAACATAACCCCTGTCAAAACTTAGAATACTGATATGAATTAATCTGTAAAGTTTGAGAGGTGAAGCTGGAGATTGATGGCTCAATGCAGAAGAAAAAAAACTGAATTAAAAACGCGTTTTAGTTGAATTCTACAGATAGAAATTGATAATGATAAAGACGATACAAATTGCAACACTTACATTTTTTTTTATGTTTTCATTTAATAAGACAAAAAAAACACTATAAACAGCCAATATCTCAAAACCAAAATCTCAAAACACAGATAAATGTATTTTTAAAAATGTCTTACCTAAAGATTTACAGAATGTTTAAAGGAGCATGACTTTTATTCAATTTTCTGATGATTTTTGGCATAAAATGAAAAATCTCGACTAGAAGAAGTGCTAGAATTTTTTTTTTTTGTAAAATGAAATGTTGCATATAATCAGATAAATTATGTATGAACATAACCCCCGTAAACACCTTTAGAATATAAATGTGAACAAATCTGTAAAGTTTGGTTGGTGAAGGTGGAGATTCACAGATCAGTGGAGAAGAAAAATAAACTGGATAAAAAATGCATTATAGTTAAATTCTACAGACAAAAATTGGCATAAAATGAAAAATCTTGACTAAAAGAAGTGCTAGAAAACAATTTTTTTTGTAAAATTAAATGTAGGGCGACGTGGTGGCGCAGTGGGTAGCACAATCGCCTCACAGCAAGAAGGTCGCTGGTTTGAGCCTCGGCTGGGTCAGTTGGCATTTCTGTGTGGAGTTTGCATGTTCTCGTGGGTTTCCTCCGGGTGCTCCGGTTTCCCCCACAAGTCCAAAGACATGCAGTATATGTGAATTAGGTAAGCTAAATTGTCCGTAGTGTATATGTGTGAATGAGTGTGTATGGATGTTTCCCAATGATGGGTTGCAGCTAGAAGGGCATCCGCTGCGTAAAACATATGCTGGATAAGTTGGCGGTCTGTTCCGCTGTGGCGACCCCAGATTAATAAAGGGACTAAGCCGAAAAGAAAATGAATGAATGAAATTAAATGTTGAATACAATCAGGCAAATTATGAATGAACATAACCCCTTGTAACAACCTTTAGAATATAGATATGAACGAATCTGTAAAGTTTGGTAGTTGAAGGTGGAGGACATAAATCGATAAAATATGACAAAAGCAACACTTAAAACTTATTTTTTATTTTGATAAGACTAGAAAAAAAAAATTATAAAAAGCCAAAAAAAAAAAACTTTCAAACAGACATAAATGTATGAAAAAAATGTGTTGCCTGAAGTTTCTTACATAATAATACAAATTCTGTCCTCAAATACACAACCTCATGTTCTTCTAAACCTGCATGAGGGCAAGTAAATGATAACATTTACATTCCTGAGCGAACCAAGCACAAGTCAACACAGAGATGATGCACTTCAGAAAGGTAACACCATGAACCCTCAGCACTCAATGATGAAACACTACAAAAGAAACAATGAAGAAATATAGAAGCTAGAGGAATTAAAGCTCTGCGTCTCCAGAGGACTCCAGAAGTCAGGCTGTTCAGGACCTTGAAGAGACAAATAGACCTGCTCATTTAGGCGAGTTTAGCATTCTGTCTGACTGCAGCTCCACATCAAAGACAGCCGAAAAAGGAAGGAGAGAAGGGGAGATCTGGACACCACTGCATTTACTTCAGGACTAACTGGAGTGAGTAAGGGGGGGGGGGGGGGGGGGGGGGGGGGGAGGGAGAGAGAGAGAGAGAGAGAGAGAGAGAAACTAAGTGCAAGAGGGCGAGAGACAAACAGAAATGAGCAGGGAGAGAAAAATGAAAGAGGGCACTAAAGAGATTCTGGGAGAAGAGAACAGAAAGAAGGAGAGAGCGAGGAGATGTGTGTGGTAAATGTGTCTCTGTGTTTCATTTGAGAAGTGCCAGAACCGGAGCTGTGAGTCATGATTACGACATGTTGAATGAAACGACAGTTGTATTAATATTATGAAACTGTGTTATGCAATATTAGATCATATACATAATAGCATTATCATGCTAGACTTAATAAGTGGGATGATGCTCATTGAGGGATGGTCTACTACATTATTACCCCATGAGCACAAAAACGTAGATGTTTTATATTTAACATAACTTTGCAATATATTTCTATACATTTGAAATATGAACTATTATATGTGTGTGTGTGTGTGTGTGTGTGTGTGTGTGTGTGTG